>LR750455.1:296277-497553 GCA_902729485.2 Mus minutoides | reverse complement strand
AGAGAGAGAGAGAGAGAGAGAGAGAGAGAGAGAGAGAGAGAGAGAGGATCAAACAATCAAATTTAAAGTTTGAAATTGAGTGCAAGCCCAACATTCTCTCAGCACATCCTTTAATTTTCAAGACTGGTCACCAAGCTATGACTGTTTGATAGAGTAACTTATTGTTTAGCTTTAGCTGGATATGGTGGATGACCAAGATCCTTTCCTTTTTATGTCTCCAATGAAAAGAATTTCTAATTGTGATCATGCAGCCATTAAACCTTTTCATCTTTCATCTCCTGACTTGGCTCCTAAACTTAATGTGTATTAGCAAGTATAATTTTTAATTTTTCCACTTTTTTGATAATTTCATATATGAATACTATATTTACACCACTTCCAGCCCCTCTCCTCATCAAACTCCTCTTGTGTTTGCCCCCAGCTCTCTCTCAAACACATGACTTCTTAAACTATTATGATGCTATAGTACTTAGAGATCATTACAGAAGATCTTTTTTTTTTAATTATTAGATATTTTCTTTATTTATAGTTACAGAAGTTCTTAAGATCAGTAGTGCAGGGCTGGTGAGATGGCTTAGCGGATAAGAGCACTGACTGCTCTTCGGAAGATCCTGATTTCAAATTTCAGCAACCACATGGTGGCTCACAACCACCCATAATGAGATCTGATGCCCTCTTCTGGTGAGTCTGAAGGTTGCTACAGTGTACTTATGTATAGTAATAAATAAATCTTTGGGCTGGAGCAAGCAGGGACTGAGCAAGAGGAGTTGACCTGAGAGAGTGGAGCAGACCGGAGTGAGTGGGGTTGACCGGAGTGAGTGGGGTTGACCGGAGTGAGTGGGATTGACCGGAGTGAGTGGGGTTGACCGGAGTGAGCAGAGGTCCTAAAAATTCAATTCTCAACAACCTTATGAAGGCTCACAACCATCTGTACAGCTACCGTGTGTACTCATATACATAAAATAAATAAATAATTTTAAAAGATCAAAAGATCAGTAATGCAAAGGACCTAGTTAAGGATGTAACTGAAGGACATGGTACAAGCAAGAAGAAGTGAGAGTCCAGAAGAGAGGGCAAAGAGGAAAGTGATAATGCACATAACAACAGACACAGGTACACATGCCCACATATCCCACCCTTTACTCCTACACTCCACTTACTGAGTTCATTCATTGTTCATTTGTAGATGTATTTAGGGTTGACGCTTAAGATAAGATAATGTACCAGAGGGATCATTTCTGGGGAAGACTGATTTTCTATCTCTCGTGATTGCCTGTAGCTCTTTATCTAGTTGTAGGCCATTGTGAGATTTCTCTTGTCTATATTGGCATATCAGCCAATTATGCCATTATACAGGTCATGTATAAGAAACCACATTGTTGGTATTTCATGGGTATAGTTCCCCTTTCATGTCTAGAAGAGTGTCTCTGGAGCCAAGTGTCCTGGTTTAGGTAGCTATTTTTTTTTTTTGAAGTACTCTCATAAACTAAAATTCTATATGAAAATTGAAGAAGTGGTTTTTAGGATATTTTCAGATGTTAGGCTTAAGATAGCTGTGCTCACTATAATGATTATTTTAAATAATCCAGTATTCATTTGCAGGTTTACATGACCACTGGGGATAAAGATGCCTTTAGACTATATAAAAAGATGCCCCTCCCCCCCAAAAGCAGAAATGAAAGCAATGTAATTAGTTTTTTGTGATAGCAAATTTGTTTTTTGATTAATAATCTGCAGCTTAGCTTTCCTTTAATGAATATTAATTTAGCATTTTGATGGAGCAGGATAGCAAGAGAATATTTGCAGCTAATACAATGTAAGAAATTCATGAAGTTTCTAGATACTTCAGTGTGGTTACATCTTCCACGGTATCTGTTTAACTTGTGGCAGTTTGTGTAAGAAATGAGCAATGTAGTAGTTCCCACAAGTCAGTCATGGTTTTCTGTAGCAGGTTACTAAACTTTTATTTTACTTATAATGTTTTTTTAACCTGTGATCCTCAGTTTATTTTATTTGAAAATTTCAGGTAAGCACATCTAAAAGCAGTCCCTTTAATCTCTTGTATGGCCTGGACTTTAGCTTGCCTTGGCTGAAAAACATGTAAGTATGCTCACTGTATGTCTGCTAAGGTAATGCACATTCTCTACATTAGCTTGTTCTGTGGTTGCTCCTGAGTTTCCAGCTAACAAGAGTTAGCCAAGGAATGTAAGTTGGTGGCTAGCAAATAGTGTGATGTTTATACCTTGTTCTGGTTTCTCTTCTGCAGCTGTGCTAAAACATTCACTCAAAGCAACTTAGGGGATACAAGAGTTAGTTCTAACTTGTACTTCTGGGTCTCAGTCCACCATTGAGTAAAGGCAGTGTAGGAGCTTAAAGCAGGATGCCCAAGAAAGGAGAGTTGACTAATCCATACAATAAAATCTCATCCCAGGGAACTCAATTAGAGCTAAGGATGTAAAGGATGACCCATGAAGGGTGGTTCCTAGCTGGCTTGCTCACAGGCTCAAGCTTTACCAACTTTCTTATACAGTTCAGTACAATCTCCTCAGGGAAGGTGCTGGGACCTCATGAATCAATTCATAATCAAGACAGTCCTCCATAGGCATGCCCGTAGGCCAGTTTGTCCTAGGCAATGCCTCAATGGAGGCTTACTCCAGGCTGTGACAAAGTTAAAACCATAGAACACTGTGGTATTTTGAATGAGACATCTAGTTGGTAGCACTATTAGGGGAGGTATGGATGTGCGGCCTTGTTGGAGGAAGCGTGTCACTGGGGGTGGACATTGAGAGTAAAATTCCTAGCCTATTTCTAGTCTGCTCATTCTGCTTCCTGCACACGATTCAAGACGCAAATTCGTAGCTTTCTGCTGCCATGACTTTCTACCATGAAAGACCCTTATCCTTCTGAAACCATGACCTGAAAGAGCCTCTGTCTTGTGCTGTCTTGGTTATGTTTTTGTTTCTTTTTTTTGTCTTTTCTTGTTCTTACTGTAACAGAAAGGTACATAATACAGACAGACTGATTTATGTCATTGTCAATGATGTTTGCATGAAAATCCTTTAAAACTTACTCTATATTCCATAAATATCTCTCCATTGAAATTTCATGTGTTATTGGCTATGTGGGATCTAGAACTCACTTGGGAGCAAGCCAAATATGGTCATGGTGAAAATTGATATTACCCTATGGAGCTGTCACAGTTTTAAAGGTTGATTGTTGGATAGCTATATTATTAGTTCTTTGGTGGCTTTTTCATTTCCCCTTTCTTAGACTCAAAACTATCAAATAAACTATCAAAATATTTCTAAAATAATCTAGTGTTTTAAAATTTGGTTAATGACAGAATGATTATAATACCCTTATTCCCTTTGAAACAACCCCCATACTACTTATATTTTTTCTGCTTCTATCTATGCTTGCTCAGATAGTGTAGATATTCTCTATGTGATACATTCTCACTGATATTAAAATTCAGGAACAGAATTTTAAAATAATCTTTGGAGCCTAAGTAAAATGAAGTAACTAATAATCTAATCATTTTTACAGATTAGGAATATTAACACATAAATTTTTATAATTATGATAACCATTTCTCTCCATTTTTCCTACCAATTACTTTCATTTAGATGTTTAAATAAATATTTTTGCCTCTTATTAGGAGTATAATGTCTTCTACAAAGTTACTTCTGCATACTCTAAATAATATTCTAGAATTAGCTATTAATATTCCATTTAGCTTGAAAATTTTTAGTTGATTTCATATATAAAGCTAATGTCTTTGGAAATCATTAATTCCAGAAGCCTTTTCCTTTTGCAATGATCTATACACATGCTTATGGCTCAGCCAGCCAGGCAGAAATTAAACTGTAAAATACAAAGCCAGGACTAAAGTATTGGCCCAGCTTGCTGTCTGGTTAGGCCTGTCAATCACCTGGCCAAGCGACCACCATAGGAAGCTGAGTTATATTAATCCATGCAAAAAAGATAGGCAGAATAATTGTTTCTTTAGTGAGACACAGTGTTTTTCTTTACAGAACTCTTGCCCTCAACTCAATTCCTCCAAGCTCACAACCATGAGATCTTGTTACATCTGCCTGCTTTGCTGAACTTTTCCAATTTGTTTAATGTCTCTTTCTTTTGGTAACTTGGTAGAACCTAAGTATGCTTTTCCTGATACTTTGGGCTTCTCTACTCTTTCCCTAAAGCTTCCTTCCCTGTCGTGTCTGAATGACTGCTGAAATGTATGGGTGGCCTGCCTTGGGGTTTTCCTTTAAACTCTACTAAAATGGTCCTCTGGCTTCCATTTGAGTTCATTCTTAATGTTTTTTATTAGTGAGAAAAAATTCTAAGAAGAGATTCCAATGTTCCCTGTTGTAATTGTTATGGTGATTAAAGATATGGTATTGACCTTTCCTAGGTCATGGATTTCAGAGGCAGCTAAAGGATGTACTGGTGTATGGCATGAAACTCAGTCCTGTGAGATGTATAGGTAGGAGAATCAGGGGTTCAAGGTCACCTTTACCTACACTGTGATTTTGAGGACAGCCTGAACTATATGAGACGCGGTCTCAAAATAAAACACAATTTTAGAGGCAATCATAACTTTGGAATAGACTTCCACCCTTCCAGAAAGAAAGTTCTATACCACGTGGTAGGATTTAGGCAATGTTCCATGGCCAAAGTTGGAACTTGGCACACCCCGATAACAAAGTATTTCATTAAGAGTGAACAATCAGGCCTGGTGTTCTTCTACCTAGAAACCAGAGAATGGAAAGTTGACATGACTTTATTTCAACATTGTGGAAGCATAGCTATTAGAACAAACATTGATTTACTCTGTCAAGCGTCAGTGTCATCTGCTTCACATCTGGCATATTTTGGGGGCTGTAGCTAGCATATCTGCAGAGAAGGAGCCAGAGGGAGACAGACCATGTATATATCAACACTTTCCATAACACACTGGTTGGTTTCTATGACAACCATTAGTGCAATTCAAGGAACAGTAATTGCAGCTTCTCCATCAGATAGTTTGGTCAGGGAAGAGTTTCCCTGTCTATAAAATGAAGGCTTGACATTTTTGCCTGTTTTATGAAAGAATGTTACAAGTGTGGAGTAGAGCGTGCATAGAGGCCTGAGGGGCGACTGCACTTGCATACTGGAGTGACTGAAAGGAAAGAAAACAAAATTGAGTACTTATAAATGGCTGCTACATTTTATAGTTTTAGATAATAAGCCCTTTAAGATGTTTCTGCAACCCAGGAACTTGTTTTGAATAACAAAACACAAGCAGCAATATTGAAAGCATGCTGAAAACAACTGTAATACAAAAGTGAGCCTCTCCCAGTTTCAAGAGAGGAAGTGAACCGCATTGGGCTGCCAGAGGCAGAGAGCTGTCTTTCCACTAACTCCAAACCAGCCATTTGACGGAGGAGTGAATGGGTGACATTGTGAACGAAAAATTGGAAGTGAGGAAAGGAGAAAGGTGGGGATTATGACACCTAAAGATTAACTAGAAAAGGATCAAATTGTACCTAACTTTGTCCTTGTCCCCTTGCTCAGCCTTCTCATCACTTTATGGTAGTTCCTGCACATTAATAAGATAGACTGTGCTCATTAAAATATTCAGGTCTCAGTGTAACTATCTTGGCAGGTATGGTGTTACCATGCATTTGATCTTAGGCCGATGGCCACCAAAGAGTTAGGAAAAATGATATTCTAAAGAGACGCCTGTGCCCCACCCTTTAGATATCAGATTATTATAAGCACATTCTCAATAGGACCTTCCCCCCCCTCCCAGGATTCTCATGTGGGGAGGATGAAGCACTGGTTCCAGCTAGAGGAGAAACTAGTATCCCAGGAAGAGATTTCAAATAATTCGAACAACTGGTTAGACCACTTTTCAGGAGAGACTAGAGAGTAGATAATGGCATGTCAAGGATGGGAGGACCATTCCTAGACTAGAACTGCTCACCTATGCAGGCTGCTTGCTGTCCATTCCAATTTAATTCTCATGTCACTGCTACAGGCTCATCAAACCTCCATTCCCTGTCTTCTTTGTGATGTAGCCACACCGAGTAAGTCTCTTTTCTCTGCATTTCATTAAGACATGTCTCTTTTTTTGGGGGCGGTACCCTCTAGAATGTACCAGAGACCTGAGAGGTGAGAGACTATCAGAACCCTAGATGAAATGCCTGACAGTGGGGAGAGGGAACTTGTAGAGTCCACCTCCAGTAGAAAAACAGGGCATCAAGTGAAGGTACTGGGTTACCATTCTACAGTCAAAAACTCTGATCCAGAATTGTTCCTGTCTAAAAGAACTGAAGAAACAAAAATGAAGAGGCCAGGCAGTGGTGGCACACGCCTTTAATCCCAGCACTCCGGAGGCAGAGGTAGGCAGATTTCTGAGTTCAAGGCCAGCCTGGTCTACAGAGTGAGTTCCAGGACAGCCAGGGCTACACAGAGAAACCCTGTCTTNGGTCTCCAAAAAATAGGAGCAAAAAGGACATTTCTAAAGTTGGTGAGGCCAGGATTATCCCAGTGTCACAGAGACGGTAACATTTCAAGAACAAACATGAGCCCGACATCTCCTACAAATAGAGATACAAAAATAACTAATGAAAGTTAACAAATAGAATCTCAACAGTTTATACAAAGAAACAGATACCAAGATAGAATTTACATCTCGTAGGAGGCACTAGAGGAACATTCGAAAATGGAAATAATTATATAGCCAGACTAAATTAAAACTACATGGTATCAATTTAGCAAAGCACCTGACAAGACCCAACATCAATTACTGATAAATCTGTCTGCAAACTACACATATTGAGGTGGGGCTTCTCTCACAACTTCATAATGTACATCTACAAAAATGTTCAAGCTGTGGCATAGTTAATGGTGGAATTTTTGAACCTTTCTCCCATAATTTCTAACCTCGATGTTTTCCATCAATGCCCTGGAAGACTAAGATACTCAAAAGAGCCAAGAAGAAGGACACAGAGGCTGGAGAAGAAAGAAATTTTATTCTTTGCTCATGATTTTGTACAAAAAATTCAAAAGAACAAACAACAAATTCACACAAAGAGTCATTCCTTGTCCCAGAGTTAGTGAACCTAACACTAATGGTACAGGAAACAAGATAAATTACTTTCCCTTATAACAGCAGTGAACAGCTGGAATGTAAATCAAAATAACTTTATAATTTGCTTTAGTAATCTAAAAATAATGCTGAGGTGTAAATCTAACACAAGAGCAAAAGCTTTGCATGAGGGAAATTATCAAAATCTGGTGAAAGGAATTAAGGAACCAAAATATGGAAAGACAGGCAGATAAAATACTGTCATAGGTGTCTATTCTTCCCAACTTGACCTGAAGGGAGTCAACCCCACACAGTCAAAATGCCAGACAGCTATCTGGAGTCTTTTAACAAAACCATTCTACTTTTTACATGGAGAGGCAAAAGACTCAAAAAAGCCAACTCAATATTGAAAGAAAAGACAAAATTGGCAAATGGTCCCGCTTAGCATCACTCTTTATAAATCGTTCTTAACCAAGGCAGCATGATAGTAACGAAGCAAAGATAGATCAGTTGAATGGAAAATAAAGTTCAGGAAAAGACTCGTGTAAACACAGTCATAAGGAAATCTTTTGTGAGAATAATAGTTGTTAGTAGTTTTGAAGTAGCTGACATCAGCTTTCCAAAGCTCGATCCTTTATTTATAAAACGAAAGAGATGAGAAAAATCCTAGAGCAGAGTTGGAAGACCTAATAAAATTCAGAGTTCTGGGATCTGGAGGGATGGCTTAACGAATGAGGAGCACTTCTTGCTCTTACATGGGAGCAGGGTTTGGTTTCTAACACACATATTAGACAGCTTACAACTGCCTGCAACTCCTCCAGGGTATCTGATGTCCTATTCTGGCCTCTGTGGGAACTGTACACATATAGCATACACTAACACACACATGCATACATACACACACACACACACACACACACACACACACATACATACACACACAGACACACACAGACACACACAGACACACACACACACACACACACACACCCTAAATCTTTAAACAAGTTATCTTTAAAGGAGTTCAGAGTTCTAGGCTCTCACTGAAAAGAAAATGTCAGTTCCTGTCTGGTATCTTTGCCATTTTCTCTGGTCTTGAGTACAAAGACCAAATCTGCTTCCCACTTACCCTAAATGCCCAACACTTTTGCTTCAATAGGTATGTATTCTTCTGAAGCTAAGGCAAGTATGGAAGCAGATGCATACACTCGCAGGTAGTATTTTGCTAGAAACGTGAAAGCATTCCACCAGAATCCCACAAAATTCTCTTTTTCCCTCTCTCCCACCACACAAAAAGGAGTGGAAAGAGATAAAACATCCCCCTATTAAGGCAGTATCTGTTTTGTTTTGTTTGTTTGTTTGTTTAAGAATTTATTTATTTATATGAATATACAAGGCACACCAGAAGAGGGCATCAGATCCAATTACAGATGGTAGTGAGTCATGTGGTTGCTGGGACTTGAACTCGGGACCTCTGGAAGAGCAGTCAGTGCTCTTAAGCACTGAGCCATCTCTCCAGCCTCCTATCTCTAATTATTTATTTATTTTTATTATTTATCTTCATTATTTGTGTGTCTATGTATAGGTTTGCATGAGTATATGCTGTGTGTGTGTGTGTGTGTGTGTGTGTGTGTGTGTGTGTGTGTGTGTGTGTGCGCGTGTGTGTCTGTGTGTGTCTGTGTGTGTCTGCGTATGTGCCTGCAGAGGCCAGAAAGGGTGTCAGATCTTCTGGAGCTAATGTTGTAGGCAGTTGTGAGCTGCCTCTTGTGGATTTGAGGAGCCAAACTCAGATTCTCTGGGAGAGCAGCTGGCATCCTTACCTACTATGTGACCTCTCCTATCCCAGTTTTGAGTATGTCAAGCAAGTATAGATGATAGAACAGCAGTGAATGAAGCTTGAAAACAGGAAGCTTGAAAAGAAATAGCAAGTGAGGTTCCTGTGTGTTCTTTCTTAAGTATGTGCCTCCTGGCTAGGCTGTATGAATATCTGCAGCATCACTGAGAAGCAATCAGCATGCTTCACAGCCCAGAAGCCTGAACTAGAATGGTCTCATTGTTACTTAATATGGCTATGAACAGTGTCACATCTGTGAACTTAAATGTTTTTAATATGTGGAAACAGGAACTATAGACACTCCTCAGTGTTAGAGAAAAAATGAGACAGTTCATATGTGTGAAAAAAGAGATGTTTATTGGCTGAAAGTGAGGACAGGCCATGCAAGCTTTTCAGAATTCACCAGTGTCTGAGCAGGAGAATGCTTTAGTTCTATGCTGCTCTGTGAAGCTGCCAAGAATCAGAACCAATTCAACCATGGTTAGCTGACTTATAAGGGATAGCTAATGGTGGGCAGCAGCTAGTGCTTTGTATTTGTGCTTTCTAGATCAAGAAGAATATTTATAAATGCAAACTTATATTCACTGATAAGCAGATCCTTAATATGGAAGCAACTAACCAATTTGACTCTTTATTCCCTGTTAATATTTAAAAAGTGCTGTTTAGGGACTGAAACAATAATTTGATCAGTAAAAAGCCTCTCGTGTAATCACAATGACCTGAGTTCAGATCCGTAGCATCCACAGAAAAAGTCTGGAGTAGCAGTGTACCTCTGTAACCCTAGCACTAGAGGGAATCAGAGTCATGGGGATCCATGGATCTTACAGGTCAGTTGGAATAGTCATAACCCAACTAACGAATGAGAGACCTTGCTTCAAAATACAAGGTGAAGAATGATCAAGGAAGACACCTGACACTGACCACTGGTCTAAACACACACACACACACACACACACACACACACACACACACACACACACACACACATGCAGGAACAGTCATTTAGCTTTGTATTGTTTACAATAGGACCACATGATGAGATTATGGGATTCTTGATAGCTTGCTCTGTAAAAAAAAAAAAAAAAACATTTTGTACTCAACTGTAAGTCCTTTTAGTAAATATGAATGGCTCTTGATATTTAAAATCATCATTTCTGAAGAGTTAGGTTTTCACATCTGTAGCACAGATACTACAACTTTTCTTTTTCATACCACATCAGACATTACTAATCAATAAAAGAACTCTCAGCTCAGATTCCTTCTCAGCCCAGCATGGGAAAAGCATTCTCTTCTAATCTACATTCACTTGTCAAGTTAAATGAGACTTCTACTTCAAGCATATTATTGGAAAAAGAATAAGGTGTGGGAGGTTAGTAGGATTTTTTTCCCAATCCTGAGGTCTCAGATTTTTCCACACAACCTATCTAAGACTTACTTTCCACATCTGTAAAACCATAGACTGTGATGACTCTGTGATGTGTCAACTTGGCTCAGCCACATTGCATTCCTCAGAATTTTTCCCCTTCTTTGTTTCTAGTTAGCATGGACCAGCACAAAGATCCTCCTAGGAGATTAGGAAGGAGGAAGTAAGGCAGATGCCATCTTGTAGACCAGGCATGTCCCAGTTCTGCTGACTCACTCCAATAGTAGGTAGCAGCACATGGATCTAAAGTTGTTTCAGATTGCCATGGGAATCCTCTCTCTGCTTCACTAACTCCTTCCTGGACCAAGTGTATGCCTGCCACTTGGACAAATGGTTCAGCTCTGACAAGATCTCCTTGTCCACACATTCAGTTTTGACCAAAACCCGATGTGGATTTGTTAGCAACTGAGCGAGGCACCTTTGGGGGAAGCTTTTGTGTCTATGCATGGTCAGAGCATCCTTCCTGTTATTTTCTACTAATAAACTGAGCAAACTCATTGGGCATTTCTACCCATCACTTTAATTTTTCACATGTGTACAATAACTGAGCTAAGCACACCCCAACATGTACGGACTAGCTTCTCTCTTGAAATTATTATCTTAAACAGAGCATGCTTAGGAATGCATTCCTTAGATGGGCATGCTTAGGGCTGGACCAACCTTTGTATGAATATGAATGGGCAGTTGAAGAAAATCCCTAAGTTTGCATGATCTTCCGATCATGGCTTTGGAAGTGACACCCATGCTTTCTGGTTGCAGGTAATAGATTTCCCATTCTTTCCTTCTTGGTCGTGGTTGGTTTATTTGGCTTTGTACTCATGGAGATACAAGCTCATTGTAGCCCGCTGCAGGTTTCAGTGTCCTTCAGCCTGTGCTTGAGGATTTCCCTTTGAAATCTGCTCTTGTTCTTACAGGTAGAAGGTAGAGTGTTCCTCAAAGGCTCCTCTGATGAAAACTTGGTCCCCAATTGGTGACATAATTGGAAGGTTGTGACTTTAATTTTTTTTCTACACTCTACTTTTAATGGTGGTTCTTAAACACTTTAACCTCCCTTGTAGCCCACCACCCACCAGAGGTTGTGGAAAAGAAAGGATATACAGGGGAAGTGGACCTGTTTAGAAATGGTTCTTTGGAGTAACTCCCATCTGTGTTGTCTGGAAATCAGTAGTTCACAGGTTCACAGGTAGTTCAGTTCAGAGGTTAGGAACTCACTAACACTTCCCAGATACACCAGCAGTCTAGTTTGATAAAATTGGGACAGCAAACAGGGATCAGCAGCGGTGGCACTACCTAGCAGAGACAGTTAGGCCTCAACAGCAGCTCGAGTCAGCAGGAGGAACCAGAGCAATGCCAGCTCTTGGCTGTGCCTCTCTCACCAAGTTGATAACCAACAAGCATTGCACAGCTAGCTTGTTAAGCAAGTCTTAAATGTCAGCCTCCATTACTGTCCTTTGGGTCCCAACCATACTCTCTACAAACATCACGTGTCCTCCATGGGTCTTGCCTCAGCACGTGCATCTGACTCAGCTGACGTCACGCTGCCAATCGGCCTGAGTCCGAGGAAGTGGCAAGAAACTGTGGCACACCAACAGAAGTTTTTTTGGAACATTTCTCTCTATAGAGTCTCGACAAATGCTGCTCAACTACTGAATGTAGGGCAGACCAATAACATGTGTGATGTTAGCAAAGGATCTTTCATCACATGTTCTTTCATGTGCTTGCTTTAGCAGAACATCTTCTTTCCTGTGTATGCTTCAGAAAAAAATGTTCCTTCACAAGTCTGCCTTAGTTTTTCACCTGTGTCCACTTTAGCTAAAAGTTCTTTTATGTGTTTGTTCCAGCAAAACACCATCCGGTTGCGGGGAATATTTAAAAAAGAACCATCCTGCACTATTCCCAGCTATTCTCTGCCCCAGCAGTCTCACCGCCTCTAGGCCAGCCCCTGGTGGCAGTATTCCCAGATCCAGTTGGCCTGCCTCAGAGCCACTTATACCTTCTCAACCAGCTACCCCCTGTAGCTAATTGTCACAAATTCCTTTAACCCAGTAAATCAAAACTCTTGAAGCTTATAATTAAACAGTCAAATTTATATATCAGTAAATTCTCAGTTTACAAGATTTCCACACAATAACTTCAGAGCCAATTGATAATGATATAAATTGCCCACCTAGATAGGACAAATCACATGGAATCTGGATTGTCCTGTTCTTCCCCCCATCTTCCTTCCTCCTTCCTATCTGTCTCTGAAAGGCTTCGCCCCGCCTCCCTTTTCCCTGTCCATTCACAGGCTTCTTGTATTATTACTTAAATTGATTGGACAGGGAAAATTCTGCTATATGTCACTCTTTCTGTTCAAATAAAAAAAACTTTTCTCTCAAATATAAATTGAGCACAATTACTACCATTTTGTAATTTATAAAGTACAAGATAGACCTAACACCCAGTCTATCATTTTTGTCAATAAAATAAAATATTCTCTCATCTATCCTAACTTAAAAGACTTATAATTCTGTACCTGACTCATGTCCTGGCTTTAGATTTTATGCCACCTGAAAACCAAACTCTAAAATCTATATCATCTTTCTCAATGCTAAGCAGCTTGGGTTAGCTATAAGACTACTGGTTTTCAACCCTGTCAGAAATCCAAGAACGACTAATATTACCTGAAAATATGAGAACCAGAATATAGCTTCTAAAACTTAGCCAATTTATAGAGACCACTGCTCACTGGCCAGTCCTTTATACTTCAAAATGCTGTAACATCACTCTTCAGCCTTCTGGCCCAGGATCATCTGACAAACCTTTTTAATGCAGAATTTTGAAAGGCTGATTACCCTGTCTTGGCAGAGATTATCAGTAGACTATTCCACATAATGTGTCCTTTTTTCTGGACAGTATTTTGTCTGTAGATGAAATGAAACAATTCTTGTCTAGTGGCTATCTCGCCACAACTGGAGCAACTCCATTGATGCTCAATTTCTTCTTTGAATCCAAGAAAGTGGTACTGTCAGGAGCAGACAGGTCTCTAGTCAAATTATCTTTAATAAAGAAATGCCCATAACCGTCATATTCTATGGACTTCTTACACTGTTGAAGACTATCTACCTAAAGCATTTCTGGACTGTTAAACCTTGACTACTCTCTATTTCTAATTAAAATATCTGAAAACACCCTAACAATCAACTCAGAGCCATAAATTTGCTACTTGGCCCTTAACTCACAGGCTTAAACATCTCAGATCAGTTTATAATAACAGTTATAAAAGGATTGGGTCCCAGTAACCCTCCTCTTCATCCATGGGACTCATATTAACAGTGACTTGAGGCACAGATGGGAATCTAGGCTAACCCAGGTTCTAATTATAACTTTGCCATTTGATAGTCAAACGTCTTTCCATTTGTTTTAATATATCTTAAACTTCTTATTTTACCAGAAATAATATTTACTCTTATTCAGAAATTCGCTGTGAGGATTAGAGGCTGTTATTTCTACAGAACATCCAGCAAAATGCTTAGCATGCAGCACAACATAATCTGAGAATATAACATTTTACTCATTACATTTTGGTTTAGAATTTCCTTGGCAGTTAGCTATGAATGACACTATCTTAATTTCATTTATGTTTCTGTGATTTAATACCCTGAAAAGAGCAACTTAGGTAAAAGGGGATTCATTTTAGCTCACAGTTCCAGGTGACAGCCCATCATAGCAGGGCAGACAAAGCAGCAGAAAGTTAAATCAGCTGGCCAGCGAGAATGAATACATGCATACTTAGTTCTTAGCAAACTTCCTATTCCCAAATCAGTTAACATATGTAACCCAACTCCACACAGGCTTGCCCACAGTCCACTGTTATCTAGACAGTTCCTCACTGAGAATCTTCCAGGTCATTCATTCACTTGTTTCAACTTAACAATTAAAACTAACCATCACAGAGAGGTGTGAGACAAAATCGATGTTTAATGACAAAAGCAGTGTTTTGTTTACGTTTCAAGCTTATTCTTCCTGTGAGCTATAATTTGATTTATAGTTCATTATTTTAAAAATTAGCTGCTTTGTAATTTGAAGCAGAGTGGCTAGGTTTACATTGCTTCTTTCTCGTGCTGGCCTAAAAAGATGTCAGAGTCACAAAGTACAAAGCACACACAGTATGACAGGACTTCAGTGGCTGCCTCCAGGAGATGACTTCTCCCAAATTGCTTCATTATCTGTGGAAAGAGGACATCATCTCCTAAAACTGAGGAGGAACAGGAAGACAAAGAAAATTATGGGGCATGAGAAAGGAGAGGAGGCCCTCACCTCAGAGACCAGGTTGAAGCCACTTGCCAGCTGAGAACCAAAAATTCCAACCCAACAGCAGTTATGCGCAGCCCTTTTCCCTTCAGGTCTGAAAACACAGGAATCATCGGAACCCCTACAAACAGTAAATGATAAGTTCTTTCGCCCCCACCCCCACCACAACTCTAATGGCTCCTTTTTTACCCTAATAGGTTGTAATCTCACTCCTGACATCCCAAGGGCCATTCTGAAATCTCATTTATTCAAGAAGGGGAAAGAAGCACAATTTTCTTGGCAAGCCTTTGAGAGTAACTTGAAAGACATTGAGATTGGTGCATTGTCTGTCCCTGAGACACTGCATAATGATTCTTCCTGGAGAAGTCCAAGGTCACGCTCTGTGCAGTACCCATTTTTTCTGTGAACATCCTTCTACTTTTAGCAACCACCAATTTTGATGTACACTGGCTCTCCCGTTGCTCTTTGTATAGTGTGACCAAACTATTATTTCTATTTATTTATTATTTTTTACCTGTAGAGTTCTCTGAACAAAGCCTCCTTAGGGTGCTCTTGTGCCTCTGCCTCGGATGGTGGCTATGGGAGAAAATGTGGAGTAATGTTGGAAACTTCATATACTATATGAATATATGATAATGTGATAATTATAACTGATTATCATTTAACCATTACTTTTCATCTTTTGTTTGAACTGTTCTCCTTTCTCTGTTTTACCACAGCCTTATTTCACTTCATGATGATGATTCATTAATGTGAGAAGTCAAGGTTTACCCTACTCTCTACTCTCCCAAAAGATAGCACCGATGTGACAGTTACTTGACAATACCCATGGTGATGAAAATCACCCTCCAGTTTCCTATTGTACGTACTTCCTGTTGGGGCTGTTTGTCAATAATAAATGAATAACTGTGGCTAACAGTTATGAAATGCTTAGAATAGTCAAGATATAATATTTCTGAGGATAAACTTGATGGTTCTGTATTAAAAAACCAAATGACCTACAAAGAAGAATGGATGGCACCACATGCACAAAAGCTTTATAACTCACAACAGAATGCAGATTCTAAAACCATAGAGATGGTTCCATTGGTAAAGTGCTTGCTATGAAAACCTGAGTTCCATCCCACAAACCATGTTCTGGTGTGAATCGTAGTGCTGAGGAGGTAGAGACGGCCTGTCCCTACTCATTGGCCAGTTCAGCCGTACTGAATAAACAATGACCTTGAAAAAGTGAGAAAGAGACCCTATCTCAAAAATGCAGGAAGGAGGAGAGTGAGTGAAAAAGACACCTCATTAACACACACACACACACACACACACACACACACACACACACATGACAGCATCCACAGAAAACTAAATTTATTTCTCAGGAAGAACACTTTCTTATGACTTCTAATTTTTACTAGCACATTTACTGAATTTGAACAAGCATGTTTAATTGAACTCCTAGAAAAGAATAAAAATAGAAATGAAGGAAAAATGGCTCTCTGACACGAATCTCTTAAGAAGAATGTTTGAAGGGTGGGGAGACATAATCGTTTTAAACAAATCTGTTCCATGAACATATCTGTGCAGAGGAAAAAAATGCCATTTTTGATAAATGTGGACCATTTACTCAGTGCCACTAGAGAATGTGAGGGTGATTTTCTTAAAGTGCCATTCACAATATTTTAGAAAGTGGGGAGGAAAAAAAACCCAATATTTTAGAGAGAAATTATAACCTTAGCATTGAGACATTTTGGTATAAGAAAATAATTTTAGTTAATGTCTTATCTTCATAGTTCCCACATGCTAGATATCTCCCAGAAAGCAGAGTGGTATTTGTTTCATTTGTACTGAGTTCAGAGGGCAATCAGCCTTCAGATTTTTGTTTTGCCAAGTAGGGGGGGCGGGTCATCTCATCCCTTCTGCTCCACCATATTCCTTCCAAAGTTGGCATTACTTTCTTACAGATCTTCTTTAATAGTACTTTCTGAACTATTGTTGCTTTAATAAAAATAGTACTCATTTTTAATCTTATTTCAAATAGTGTCATAATTCATACAGATTTATAATAGATTAATTTTAAATTAAGTTTCAATTTTTTGGTATAGCAAATATTCAAAGAGTCAACAAAACGTCTAGTACAATAATAATTATAGTAAATTCCCATGTACCTACCGCCTAAATTTGCTGATAATCAAATTCATTCCTTGCTATAACATGTCATGTCTAACTGATTTTTGTTTTTGTTTTGCTGTATTTTTGTTTGTTTGTTATTGTTTTTGTGTAGCATGGCACTTCAACAACTGAATTAGGTATCAGTCTGTGCTTCTCAGGACCCTGCTTCAGTGATAAGAGCCTAAGAAGAAATCTAGAAATGCTAAATTCCTTTAGGTAGAAATTTCTGGAGGCATTTCTTGAATGATTATTACAGAGTCTGTTTTTACACTGCGGCCTTGTAGTGACTGTTTCTAATACATTGGTACCCATACTTTTCATTTACTATTAAAACATTTTAAATCTTCCACTCAATAAATAAGTTAGCAGTTAACAAATGAACTCAGTCATTGTAGAACTGGAGAAGAAAAAAATATTCACTCATAAAAAAATAAGTTTTACTTTTTATAACTTCAATTTTTTAACCATGGAGTGATAATTCAATAAGGATACAGGCTTGAGGTTTAGTGATGAGGTGGTATGTAGAGGGCTGGCTTACAGAAGGACTGAAAATGCTCTTTTGTTTTTTCTTCAAGACAACAACAGTGGTACTTATGGGTTTATAGTATGGTGTTTAGCAATCCCCCCAGCCCCAACCCCCCAAAAGTGACCTATCAGATTCTTCACTAATATTTTGCAAATAACACACTCAGCTTGATAACTGGTCTTGACTAGTTAACAAGCCACAGAGAGCTTTGAGAAGTAATTTTCCCCCAAGATTCTTTGCACCTATCTTGTGAGTCAAACCTGGGGCTTAATCAGTTCCTGGTACGCAGAGAGAAGGACTTGAAAATTTGCATAATGGGCCTGTCTTGCCAATCCCAGTGTTTGTTGGGATTTTCATTTAACTCCAGTAAGCACTGCACCCTTTTCCTTTAAATAAGATCCCACAGAACCAGCTTAAAAGCACACTCAGAAGTTAAGAGCACTTTCTGCCGTTTGCAGAGGACTTGAGTTCAGTTCCCAGCATTCACATTAGGCACCTGGCAATTCCAAGTATCTCTGTCTTCAGGGCATCTGATGCCCTCTTCTGGCCTCTTTGGGCACTGCCCTCATCACAGGCACATGGGAGGGAAGGAGTGGGAAGGAGAGGTGGGGGATGGGAGGGGAAGGGGAAGGGGAAGGGGAAAGGGAAGGGGAAGGGGAAAGGGAAGGGGAAGGGGAAAGGATGGAAGGAGAGGGAGAGAGAGAGAGAGAGAGAGAGAGAGAGAGAGAGAGAGAGAGAGAGAGAGAGAGAGAGAGAGAGCTCATAGTGGTCTGGATACCAAACACCCAAACAAAGAAATGCCATGCAGTTAGTTCTATAGTTGGGATGGTCGAGATCACATACTTTTTGTCGTTTAAATAATAACCAAGGTGTCCTTTAGGAGAAAGATGAAGGAACAAGTTAGGGGATAGGCACATTGCTTTTAGCAAGTTTCTGACTCCCCACACCTGTTCTCTAGTAACAGAATTATTCCGCCTGCTAATGGGTAGAAAGGTATCTGTAGATCTCTCAGGGCCAGGGAGAGCCACCAAATGGATAACAAGGGAGATTAAAATGTAAGGAGGATCAGCCAAAGCTGGGTGTGTCTGCAGCTGCTCCTGTCTGTTCCAGGAGCTTCTTAAGTTGGAAGTCTTGTGTCTGCTCATGAAAGATGGAGCCCACTTGTTTGGTCTGTCATCAGACTGGTTGCTAAGGGGTTAAGCTTCAAGATGAAAATGCTTTTACATTTATCTCTCAGATCCATTTTGAAATGGGAGTTATACTAGAGGGGGGAGCCAATATAACATTGCATTTGGGTCTTCTGCAGGCCTAAATTGCTTTGCTGCTTTTACAGAATTATGTTTTGAGACAAACTCCACTTCTGATAGCATTCATAAAAGTAAGTCTACCTGACTCATAACTTCAGAATAAGAACTGCTCAACTCTTTTCTGATATCATTTGGAACATTCCACAGCTACCGAAAGTGCTGAGATCGCTGGTCAGGATGGCTGTAGATGATAGGCATAAGGGCCAGAGGTAGCCACCAAGGTTGACAGGCCTTTCTCCCCAAGGTGACTTGTTTAGCTTTCTGGTTCACACTGGTGACTTGGTTTAGTGCGTACCTGTGCATGCCTTGCCCACCTGTGCTGATGGGGAGACAGACAGCCTTGCGGGGTCCCCTTGCAGTGGATATGATGACAGGGGAAAAGATGGGGTGTTTTTGAAGAAGTGAGGCAACTCATACAGTCAGATAAAATGCATTTTTAGGGTTGATTAAAAATGATAGTGAGAGAGAGAGGGGAGATGACAAATATTATTGTTATAAATATTATTGAGATTCTGTGTTAACTTGTGATTATAAAATGACCACGGCAGTCTTAGACTTCATGGATTAAACCCCTGCAATTTTACACAAAAGAAGCGGCTAACGTGGCTTCAGCACCTATATCAACCTTAACAAGTTCAGGGGTTAGATTCTGACTCTAATGGGTTTGAGAGCCTCTTGGAGTCCCTCCCTTCCCAGTCCTCTGCCAGGACTGGGGCCATTTTCATTGGTAAGGGTGAACTAGCCTGTGGAGCATAAGTATCCTCAGATTGCTACACCTACTTAAACATACAAACTGAGCATTATTGGGCATTGTAATTACATTAGAAGGATGAAATGAAGTCAGTCACAGATGATATGAGGCTTCCAAGGGGAAACTTGTGCAAATTGTGGGTGGCCAGTGCTTCATCCTTCATCTCTTCAGTCTCAATGATGCCCAACTGGTAAGTCTCTACTTATTCAAATGCATTAACATAAAGTTTGGCTCCTTGTCCCCTATTTGACTAAACATACCGGAGAGGAAATCTATAGATTTCTCTGGGCCCATTCACCTGACGAATTTGCAACTATGTTAGGTACTCTGGAAAGCATCTAGAAAATTTTCTTTAATTACAGTCCTAATGTGCAGGTCTTTACATTGTAACATAAGGTCCCATATGTGCCCTGAGCCAAGCGGACCCGTCCTGGATACTGATGATCCCTGCCTGAATTGACTGATAGACATTTGGGGAGATTTTAGCTACTTGCAGCTAAAGCAGACAGGAGTTTCTGACAGAAGTCTTTTACTGCCACCTAGTGGCCACAGCTAGGATTTGTGGGTAGGAGCTTAGTGACTGGTTTGGAAAATGGGCCTTAGAAAGCAGGATGAAGTGCCTGACAAATACATAGGTGGGTCCTCAAAGCCTACCATTGTACTGAGCACAGAGAACCCATTAAAAGAGCTAGAGAAAGTATCCAAGGAGCTGAAGGGCTTAGCATCCCCATAGGAGGAACAACAATATGAACTAACCAGTACCCCCAGAGCTCCCAGGGACTAAAACACTAACCAAAGAGTACACACGGAGGGACCCATGGGTCTAGCTGTATATGAGGATTGCCTACTTGGTCATCAATGAGATGAGAGGCCCTTGGTCCTATGAAGGCTCTATGCCCCAGTGTAGGGGAATGCCAGGGCCAGGAAGCAGGAGTGGGTGAGTTGGTGAGCAGGGGGAGGGGGAAGGGATAGGGGGTTTTCAGAGGGAAAACCAGGAAAGGGGACAACATTTGAAGTGTAAATAAAGTAAGTATCTAATAAAAAAGAAAGCAGGATGAAAGAAACTTGGTTTCTATGTTGTTGCAAAAATCTCTATGAACTTCAAGAGAGCATTCGGGTAGGCAATGGCCATGCCCGTTAAGGTCTTTGTCTGGATTTAGCGGGGACTTGGACCCATCTTCAATTCACTTGGGTTGGATTTCAGAATTCATAAAGTGAACCATAAACAGCCATCAAACCTTCATTCGGTGGGATTTGAGAAAGGAAAAGATGGATACAGCTGTCGCCCTCAGAGGGTTGAACTGTGACTTAAACCCATCCTATTCATCACAGAAACCTCAGAGACTAAATGTATCTCCAGGCTCTACTAGGCTAATCTGATCTGGCCCCACCTATGCAGGTGGCAAGAGGATTTACAGCCAAAGGTCTTTCTCTGTTTAGATTTTCCTTCTGCATTTGGATGTGTTTATCTAATGCCTGAAGCAACTTTTTCCTAACATTGGAGAGAGACCTAGAACAGAAAATTATTTCAGTTTATGGTTCCTGTTTATACATTTCTGTATGATTTAACCAAAGAATCTAAAGAGCATCATATTCTATTAAGTTTAAATTTACAATGAAGATCCTTAAACTAAATTTTGGACTTACTAATATCCCTATTAACTGTATTCTTGTCCCCAGGAATCTACCATTCTGGGTCCAAGATAGGAACCCAAATTGTAGTCAACAATTACTTTATGTTAGCAGAACATTTAGTGTAAAACCCAACATGACAGGGAACTGAGTCAAAGCAGAGAGTCCCTGCTTTTCAGTATCTCTCAACAACCCAAATGGTACGTCCAGTCACTGATCATGCTTTACAATAGCAAACCAGGATAAGACAGAGATTTGCTAAACGAAACATCAAACTGGACTTTATTAATGAATAAAGGGAGGATAATTTAGAAGATCAGATAAGCAAAAAAGCCTTGGGAAAGCAGACAAGCATGCCCTATAGGCAGTATACCAGTCCACTAGGGAACACAGATGGGAAAGGGCATGTTACTAAACAGACAGAAAACCGCAGGATGAACCTTCACATGGAAGTAATGGACACTCCAGAACATGCCCTGGATCCTGGTGGTAGAACGCAGGGATGGATTGTTGGATTCTTAAGATCTCCTTGAATAAATGGAAATTCCCCAATAAAAAACACAACTTACCTATGTACTTATTAACCATCAGGCCCTGATGTATAAATAAAGATAGAGGTGTACCTGACAGGGAAGTTATTTAAATAAAGAAGCCAATTTAGCTCAATTTGTTTTTACACTGGAAGGAAGAATGGACATTTCATTAAAATAAGACTCACCAAAGATCTATGCCAATGATGCCTTGTGGTGTAATATACAGTGGGTAGCAACTTTCATAAGTGTCTTGCGCAATTGACAGAGGTTTAGCCCTTCAGGTATTCATTTAGGGTTCATGTCCCTGGAAAGGTCAAGGAATACTGTTGCAACCTTGGATTCTTTTGTAATATTAACAGAACTTGTACTTGAAATTACTTTTTGAATAACAAAAAACATTTTACTAAAACATAAGATTTACAGAAGTTTCTAGACAAGCCATATAAAATGGTCACCAACTTTCCTCTTTTCCCTCTTCCTCCTCTTTCTCTATCTTTTTAAGGGGGTACAGAGAATCTACACTTGACAGTGAAGTCGCAGTGTTATTAGTGAGAGTTGTGATGCTTATTTAATATTCCCATTTCAGTTCAGACTATCAAGACAGTCCATCTTTAGCATCTAAAGTTGTATGTAGATAGAGAACATATATTAAAAAACTGATTAATTGCTTTTTTTCCAATGCAGTTAGATCTCATAAGCATGGGGAGGAAGAAAGATACCATAAAATTTAAATAAAACTAATTTCTCCATCAAAAAATAAAAATAAAAACACCCAATACCCCTGGCAGCTAACCCTGACAACTACCTTCATCCACAGAGCCTTGTACTTAGACCACACTGGGGAAAAGAGTCAAAGCAGAGAGTCGCTGCTTTTCAATGTCTCTCAACAATCCACATGGTACTTCCAGTTTCTGCTCATGCTTTATAATAGCAAACCAGGACAAGGCAGAGATTTGCATATGTGTGTGTGCAATCACCAAAGATGACCCAGAGATGACGATGCCTGGGATTTTAATCTGTTCTGTTTCTAAAATGGTGTTTAAACACAAACAACAAAAGGAAGACGTCTTGGTAGAGCAGAAGAGATGCACACTTGGTGATCTGATCAACTTAAATATTAGTCATGCCATAAAACCTTCCCATGCTCTTGCTGTTTCTATCCTTGGACTTTGTTGGTCTTCCACAGCTCAGTTACATCATTTACTGACAGATCATCTGGATTAGGAACACTTAAGAAAGCCTGAACTGAGAGCTGAACTATGTGGATCTGCAGTGGTGGTGGGGGGGGACCACCTACCTTTCAAAAATATCTAAATATGCTTCCAAACTTGTTGACATTAAGATGATAAATGTTCTTCATAAATCATACTTTAGGTGCTTTCATTGGGTATTATTCTAGAAGCAATAGTTCAAGTTTAAATGTCTCTCCCTCAAATGGGGGAATCCTGGGGCCAACAATGACCATATGAAAATCACGGGTGTTGTTATCATCTGGTTCTGCTTTAATGCCAGGAACTGGTTCCTGGGTCTCCTTGATGATCCTGGGGGCAGCCTGGCCATCTTGTCAGATCACGAGTTCAGCCTCTCTCCAGCTCACCTCAACTCACACACTGTCGTTAATGAGATTGCTTCACTGAGGTGTTTTAAAAAACTAAACTCATGATAATATTGATAATCAGCAAATGTAGGAGCATCTCAAGCTGATAGGGCAGTAGAGACTCCACATGTCCTTAACTGTGACTTGCTTGTTCTACTGAATTGATTCACAAGCACCCTTCCTGAATTGTCCTTTGCAGTGGTAGACATAGTAACATGCTTGCTAGGCTGATGGGGGAGGTGATAGACAAGTTTGCACTGAAATCTTCCAGAATTGCCAATAAACAAAATGTTTCTTTAAAGATGTACTCACATCTCTTTGGTGATGCAGATGTAGGAGTTGTGCTTGTTTGTTTGTTTGTTTGTTTGTTTTGTTTTGTTTTTTGAGACAGGGATTCTCTGTATAGCCCTGGCTGTTCTGGAACTCACTTTGTAGACCAGCCTGGTCTCGAACACAGAAATCCACCTGCCTCTGCCTCCCACGTGCTGGGATTATAGGCGTGCGCCATCTAGCCCGGCTAGAGTTGTGCTTTATTTTATTTTGCAAATATGTAAAACATAAAAAAGAAGGAGCATGACTGAGGGACTTAGCTTTAGCCTGATTTGGTCAAGAACTGGAGGGCAAATGTAGGAATAGAGTTTGTAAAAGGTAGAATGTCAGCACAATGCTTTAACCTTGGAGGCTGTATGGAACTTTGAATGTTTTTGACTCTTGAGTAAGACAAGGTCAGTGACATTTATTTTGTGCTGTTTAGGCAATGAACTATCCACAGCAATTTTCAATTTTTATTATTATTATTGGTAGATCTGATAAATATGCTCTGACAGAAAGATCCAGTGGAAGTTTGTTAGGGCAACCCTTAATGTCATGATCCCTTGCATAGAACTTTGTGGTTCAGACCATATACACAGCGTGGTTCCGTGCGGAGGCAGAATCCATGGGAGTTTCAACTGTCTGCAATATTTTGAAATTCTGATGTATTTGTTTTGTCTTTTCTTGCTATGATGACTTCGTCTTGAAGTAAAATCTTCACTTGAATGTAGCATGTAGAGTTTGTAAGCCCTGAATATCCAAACTAGGTATGCGTGTATAAAAGATGTCTCGTTTGAAGAAGGTAGGCATCACCACACAAGTTCTTGTAAAGCACATGAATGAAGATTAGTCCCTGATCAGAGCAGATAATGCATGGGACCAGATGGCTTTTGGATATAACTCTTACAGGAAACTTAGCCAAGCATTAGGCTAGGAAATTTAAAGCTAACATAATCTTTACATATGTCTGGCACAAATATAAATTAATAAGCCACACTGAAATTCAGTTTGCAGTCATCAACAATGCACATACTACTCGAGGACCTACCTCTGCAACTTCCTAGTGTGACCCGGAAGGTCTGAAGGTCAGCATAGCACAGAGATAACTGCGCATCTGTGTACAGCTAAGATATGAAGCCCAGTCTATATGCTCATTATGTTGACAGAAGACCAGAGAAAGAAAATGTGACATATGAATACTGCAGAGTTTTATTCGGCTGAAAAGAAAAGGAAATGATGTTATTTGAAAAGACAGGATGAAATTAGAAATTATCATGTTAAATTAATTTAAGCTTTGTAGATACAAATATTGCATGTTTCCAATTATATGTGATATTTAAGTTTAGGTGTATGTGCATGTGCGTGTGCGTGTGCGTGTGCGTGTGTGTGTGTGTGTGTGTGTGTGTGTGTGTGTGTGTGCATACATGAAATATGGAGGTGGAGGGGAATATAAGAATCTCCTAAAGAGGAATAGAGAGAGTAAATGGGGCGAAATGCATTGTGTTATATTTTCTGTCATGTGGAACCTGGATAAAAAATGTGTTATAATCAGGAAGGGGAGGGGGAAAGGGGAGATGAAAATAGAAGAGGACCATTAGGCCTTAGTGGCAGGAAAATGGAGCAGGGAGGGGAAAAGTCGAGGGAAGGGTATGAACAAAGCACATTTCTTTATATAACTGATATCTTGGTCTAATTAAATCCATCTACTCCTTAGGAGCCAAGACTCCTGCTCTGAGACATGCAATCCCAGAACTCATATCCCCATCGGTATTTACTGCAGCGGTGTTTATGGGTACTGAAAATGATGAAGATGCCTACCACTGAGGGAGCGGTTAGGAAGATGTAGTAAGTGAATAGAGTTGAAAATAACACAAAAGTCAGCAGATCTTAAAAGTAACGAGTCCATATAAAACGAAAGAGCATACTATATAAAGTGGGATGCTATTGGTATGAGATGGAAATTTTTAAAAATACCTACCTAGGAAATAGCAGTAAACATTTTATAAGAACAAGTGCAAGTAGAGCCAACTTGTCATTTTAACGAGGTTGAAAGTGGGAGCAAGATATAGAAAAGATAAGGGGGAAGCTGAGTGAGCACGCAGATGGAGAATGGATGGATGGGGGACTCGGAATAAAGCCAGAGAACAGCGAGCATCCTACCACCCTGCGTGGATGGATAACACACTGTAAACGGAAGACTATTGGCTTTCCTGACAAAGAATTTCTTTCACCCTCCAACATACAACTACTAATATAGATTTCAAAGAAATATCTAATCTTGTTTTCCACACAGGATCAGGGCAGAGTTTAAAGTGGGCCATAGTTTGTAAGAACCCATGTCAAATCTTCTCTGGGATACCTTGGCAGTCAGGTGTTGGTCTTTAGGCATGAGGCGATTCTGGTGGGCATCAAGCCTCTTTCTCTTTTTGGGAAATTAGAAGAAAGCCATCCGCCTTC
Source organism: Mus minutoides (assembly GCA_902729485.2). NCBI lineage: Eukaryota > Metazoa > Chordata > Mammalia > Rodentia > Muridae > Mus > Mus minutoides. Next base: position 471,647 of record LR750455.1, on the reverse strand, counting down.
TGTACTTGAAGCTGTCCTCTTCAGGTAGAAGCTGCGGATGTGACCTCTTGCTGTTGAGATCCGTTAGTTTTCTGTTTGCTGATTCTGTCTTCCAGATGCCGTTCAGTCCTTGAAGGCCGTTCTACACTCTAGTCACTCATCTCTTCCCAGTCCACTCTTGCACTTATGAATAGAAGAAAGGGGAGATAAGGCAGAGGTTCCTAGCGCCAGCTGTGCTCAGTGCTGCGGAAACTGTACTTCTCTTTCTTCCTCGTGCTTCCATTTGAGCCACGCAAGCAAATCATTTCATTTGGGGCAGTAACATCAGAGTGAGAATTTCCAAGTCGTTATATGATAGTTGTCTCCTCCCTTGCACATTTTGCCACCAGCAGCAAGAAGAAATTACATCATACTTTCAATATATTACTTAGGCAAATGATTTTCTTCCTCCTACTTTTAATTAACATGTTATTCCACTTCTTCTGGCCCCGTTATTTCTGATGTGAGATTAGCTGTGGGTCTTTATGGGGTTCCATTTTATGTGTCTTTCTTTTCCTTCTTCAAGTACTTTCTTTCCCTATTTTTCTGTTACATTTGGACATAAGTGTACAGATTTTTTTCTAAATATTTTGCATGTCACACATTGTATGGTCATTTCTCATATTTTATTTTTTCATAAAGTATTTTCTGGTAAACATACTGAGTGGTATCTGTTTCTGAGGCTCTTAATTTTTTTCACTTTGCTCTTTGCCCTTTGAATTGCATACTTTTGAGTTTGCTGGCTGTTTCCATTGCCATTTCAAATCTACTATTGACTCCCTCTAATGAATTTTTATTTTATGATTACTGCCCATTAATTCAGATGTTTCCATTTTCTTCTTTCTTATAAATTTTCTCTTTTTATTGATGCCATTTGCCTAAATGCATCTTCTGTTGCTATAAATGCACACCAGAATTTAGATAAATTTATAAACAACAAAAATGAGGGCTTATTTGGCTTTTTGCTATAGAAGTCCAGGAGCAAAACACTATCGTCTGATAGCCTTCATGCTGAGCTCTAAGGCATGGCAGAGGCAGAAAAAGCTGCTGACTTGTGTCTGTAGTCTTCCACTTACTAAGACCCTGGTGCTATGAGGGCCCCATACCAGAGATTACCTAATTACCTCTCTCATATGTACCTGCAAACAACATTAACACTGGACTTTAGAAATTCAGTATTATCATAGGGCTTGTAAGGAACAAGTACCATCATGTGCCCTATGAACAGAAGCAGTTATATCTTCCTTTATTTCTTTAATTATGGCGTCCTTCAGTCCCCCACACATACTAGTTGTCTGCTTGGAAGTAATGTTGATATCTTCATATTCTCAGGTTTCAGTCTTTGTGTTATCTACCTCAGTCCACAGCTCTGTGTGGATAACACATACTTGGTCCTTTATTGCAGTGGTTCTCAACCTGTAGGTCATCAACCCCTTTGGGGTTACATATCAGATATTTCCATTATAACACCAAACATTAGCAAAAATATTATTAAATTATAGCTATGAAGTTTCAACTAAATGATTTTATGGCTGGGGGTGGGTCACTACAACCTGAGAACTGTATTTAAGGGTGAAAGTGTTAGGAAGGTTGAGAGCCGCTGCTTTATTGGGTTATACTTTGTTAAAGACTGACCATAGTAGCTAATATGGTACTCATGGGTATGATTTAACTTCCCATTCTCTGGAGCTTATCATTGTTGTTTTCTTTCTTATTTTTTTGATCTGTGTCTAATGCATGCTAGTGAGCTCTGTTTTTTTTCCCCAGAATGTGAGGACTTTGATATGTTTACTGGGAAAGCCAAGTCTTGTCTTTGTACAGGTCTCTGTGAGGATAACAGTTTTAGCAATGGCTTTATTTGACTATCTCTTTTCTCCTAGTCTACTTGTCCAACTGTTTCCTGTATCAAGAATCACCCTGTACCTACTAGACTTCAGTTGTAGCAGACTGGCTTTTCTAGTTGTTAAAAAAAACAACTCTCTGGGAGATCATTGTTCAACATATTCAATATATTTGGCAAGGATAGATTTCAGGGATGATGGTTGACTTGCTTTTGATAGGCCTTGCCTGGTTAGAACAGGGTAAACCTTGATTGGGAAAGGTAAAGAGTGTGCTCTGGCAGCCTGACCTCTGCCTGGGGTGGAGGATCCATTAGGGAGAAGATGGGAACAGGCTATAACACAAACAGGTTCTGGTTCTTTACTAAATTCCAGCCAATTGTTTTCAATAAAGTTTTCTTCATTCATTGTTTATCTTTAAAGAAAACAATTTCAAGATAACTTTTATATGTCTATTTTAAAACAATTTACTTAAGCTAATCTGCATTTGTGAGTGAGGGCAAGTAGGTACATTCCTTGAGTTCTTTAGAATGTCACCATTGGATGTTTTGTCCTTTCCTTCCCCCGTTCTGACTACATTTCAGTACGGAAAGTTTTGTGTTTGTTTTTATTGACCTACGTGTAATCTCTCTGCTTCTTTCTCCAGCCATGTCCATTGCAATGCTGAGCCCATCAAAGGCCTTCCTCACTGCTCCTCCAACAGTGTTCTCAATTTTGAGAATTTCCTCTTTTTTTTTTCGTTCATTCTTAGAGTTTCCATCTCTGATTGCATTACTCATTTGTTCTCTCGTGCTTTCTACTCTTCCCCTTTTTTTCCATTAAGGCCTTTAGCATATTAATCATAGTTATTTTTACAGCTCTGTCTGATAATTTCAAAATCTCAGCAGCATCTGAGTGTGGTTCTGATAATTGCTTTGCCTCTTTGGACTAGAGTTTTGCTACCTGGTGTAGCATGCTTTGGAGTTTATGGTTGAAAGGTTTCACGTTAAGTATTAAGAAGGAGAAACTGAGCTAAATGGGTCTTCAGTGTGAACAGTATGTTAATTTGGGTGGAGATTGTGTTATGGCGAAGGTGTGTTGTGGCCCCACAGCCCAGTCTCACCATTTCCCCACCTCGTCTCCTTGTCTTCTTTGTTGATTTAAATCTAGCACTGGCTGGCCTGGAACTAGCTATGTAGACCAGGCTAGACTTGGATTTACAGACCTCTGCCTATATATGCTGGGCATGTGCTACTGCACTTGACTTGGGGAAATCATTCTTTAATCCTGTGGGAATCAATATGGGAAGATACCAGATATCCTGCTCTGACCTTGACATGCCTGTGAAGGAACATGCATACTCACATACTCATACAAATTACATACATGCCCATCTTCAATAACACATTGATTTCATCCTTTGGTGGGCCTGTGTTTCTGGGCGATGGTCTTCCTGGGTGTTTATTAGCTGTCCTTGTCCTCTTCAGTGAAATGAAACCGGCAGCGATAGGCAAGAGAAAGACACCTTATTGTAGGGATAAGGCTCCAGGGAAGGCTTGCTTTCCCCTGCAGAATAGAACAGATTTTGTGGAGAATATTTTGAGCATTATTAATCATATCTAGCCTTGCTCTTTCTTTTTTGGTATGTATGGATATTTCTGTGCATGTGTGTGTGTGTGTGTGTGTGTGTGTGTGTGTGTGTGTGTGTGTGTGTGTTTGTGTGTGTATGCATCTGTGTGTGCATCTGTGTGTGTTCATGTGTGTTCATCCATGCAGGGGTCAGCATCTGATGTCATCAGGCCATTTCCTGTACCAGTCTCCTCTTTTTACTGGTTTTGGAGACAGGGTTTCTCTGTATAGCCTTGGCTATCCTGGCACTCACTCTGTAGACCAGGCTGGCCTCGAAATCAGAAATCCGGCTGCCTCTGCCTCCCAAGTGCTGGGATTAAAGGTGTGCGCCACCACTGCCCAGCCTCTCTTTATTTTTTTGAGACAGAGTTTTTCACTGAACTTGGAGCTCACTGATTTGTAAGAAGCCTCAGGAATCCATCTGTGTCTCGTTAGTTCTCTGCTGATGGAGTTATAAAAGCACACCATGCTTATCTTTTAATGTAGGTTACAGGAATCAAAATTCCAGTGCTCATGCTTGTGTGACACGCACTTTACCAACGGAGCCATCTCCCCAGCACCTAGCCTTGCTCTTTCTTTACAAACACCAGGAAAAGAGCCTCCTTGGCTCTTTACTGTCAGAACAATGTGAGTTGCTAGGAAGTAAAGCCCAGGGAAGAGTTACAGGATGACTGTCAGACAAGTTCTTCTCTTACAGCAGGGCTTCTCAATCTTCCTAACACTGCAACCATAACATTGTATTCATTGCTATTTTACAACTATAATTTTGCTACTCTTAATCATAATGAAAATATCTATTTTTTTCCTATAATCTTGGGCAACCCCTTTGAAAGAACCATTGGACATCCCCACACACACCAAATGGGTCATGACCCACAGGTTGAGAACCACTCACGTCTTACAGTCTATGCAGCTCAAACATTTGGTGATTTTCTCTGCAACCTTAAATATATTAGTCAGTATCTCATCAGTACAATGTAATACCCGAGGCAATTGACTTACAAAAAGAAAAGGTTTACTTTAGCTTACAGTTTTGAGGTTCTGGTCCATGATGGAAGGGTCCCATTGATTCTGAGATCAGCAAGGCAGCATGTGCCTTGATAGAAGAAAATTGTTGGTCTCAAGAGCTAAACACCAAAGCCAGAGAAGAAGAAATTAGCAGAATTCTACAACTCCCCTTGAGGGTGTACCTCCAATGATTAGACCCCTAAGAAGACCTCACTTCCTAAAGGATACCACCTCTCCATTTCATACGCAGGCAATGAGTCTTCAGTTCCTAACCTCAGAGAGACACTTGCAGAAACCACAGCGTTCAGTTTTCTGATGTCTGAAAAAAACTGGAAAGTTCTAGTCCAGGCTTTTCTTATTGTAAAGATAAAATGTTGACTTTATGTCAGAGGACCTGGAGGACATGTCTTAACGTGCAGACTGTGGTGAAATGGTTGTCTTCTCTAATGTCTCGGGTGAATGCCTCATTCTCTTTACAGAGGTTTCCTCTCAGTTTTGTTCTTTTGTGTATGGAGGTGGGTGACGGTGTTATTTATGCTTCCACTTGGCTCCATAGTCAAAATATAAGAGTTTGAATAATTTTCCCCCAGATATGTTTGACACAATGTTTCCTCTGGCTTTTCAACAGTTTCTCCATCTGTATAAAGTAACTTTATTTCAAAGGGAGGGTTACATATACATGTAATTAGTTACATGTGCTACATATAAATATGATATTACTTCATGAAAAGAGATTCCTAATGAATATTTATTGCTATTAATTTTACAGAGGTGTGTGTGTGTGTGTGTGTGTGTGTGTGTGTGTGTGTGAGTGAGTGTGTGTGTGTGTGTGTGTGTGTGTGTGTGTGTGTTTCTTTTTTAGTGTGAGAGTATAGTACGTCTGTAAGAATCCTTACTTCTTTTGAGTTTAGAGTCCAGGAAGATTGTCAGCTGACATAAGTCATAGGAACTTTCAAGCCATGAGGCCAGGCTATAGAAATGAGTTTTCTAAGGGACACACATGCCTTTGTCCCTGACAACATGGGCTAAAGTACAAAGTTTTTTTTTTTTTATTCTGTTGGAATTATTTTGTGTTTGAAGAATTATCTTCATGGATAGTTTATAGATTCTGGAAAACACCCCATAAAAATAAGACTTTGATCCACAAGTGTTTTGTTTTTCCTTTTAGAAACAAAACAAAGAAGAAAAAAAAAGATCATCAACATAAAAAAAAAAAAACAACCCAAAAATAAAGCCTAATACATAACTGCAAATTAACAATTTTGAGGCTCCATCCTCCTCATTGCTGTGATTAGACACAAGTACACCACTGTGACTGGAAACTGTATCAGGGTCCCAAGGAGCAATGAGGATGTCCTATGGAGAAAGTTGGAGAGTTCAGGACTCTGAGCTGACTGGTTTCATGTTCTCATCTTTGTCCATTCCAGGACTGCCTAAAATCAAACATGAGGTTGAAAGGCTTGTCTTTGTCGGGGGCCTGATCTTTAGTGCTTAACTCCTCGGTTCCATCCAGTCTTTAGCTCTATTGCTGCTAGCCTGATCAATAACAAGATTTCAGAAGTGCTCATAGGTACGTGGGCAACTGTGAAAGTTTGGTGTTACATCAATAAAGTATTCTTTGGGCTAATATTTAGAGTAAATGGAGGTATGCCGTTGTTAATATTTATTGTCAAACTGGCCCCATTATGAGCCCATTTAGCACGCTAATAAAGTGCACCTCTGAGGGCATCCACCAGAGCATCTCCAGAGACAGGAGCATAAGGGCTCTGACCTAATCAGTAGTTCCATGTCATGGTACTTTCCGATTTAAACAGACCATTGGCGGCTGGGGAACTGTGGCAAGCAGAGTTTCATTGAAGAAAGCAGTCGGCTGTGGGCGTGCCCTAGAAAAGATATTAAACTCTAAAAAGTCTTTAATTTCTTTCTTTATTTCTTCCTTGACCAAGGTATCATTGAGTAGAGTGTTGTTCAGTTTCCACGTGAATGTTGGCTTTCCATTATTTATGCTGATATTGAAGATCAGCCTTAGTCCGTGGTGATCTGATAGGATGCATGGGATAATTTCAATATTTTTGTATCTGTTGAGGCCTGTTTTGTGACCGATTATCTGATCAATTTTGGAAGAGGTATCATCATTGGGAAGAGAGGCCCCTTGGTCTTGCAAACATTATATGACCCAGTACAGGGGAATGGCAGGGCCAAGAAGTGGGATAGGGTGGGTAGGGGAGCAGGGCCGGGGAGGGGTATAGGGAACTTTCAAGATAACATTTGAAATTTAAATAAAGAAAATATCTAATAAAAAAAGGGGGAGCTACTGATCCTGACCTCCATGGACATCCACTGTAATGATGTTCTTCTGTTCTCATGGCCATAGGAATGAAGGCAGTGAACTGTGGCCACTGAAACTGTGAATGCATTTAAACTTCCTTTAATTGTTTTTAAATGTATTTGGTCATAGCAGTGAAAAGTCTGGCTAAAACAAGAAGTTATCTGGTCCATGAATATGACTGACTAGATTCTCGTCTTTAGAGAAGTGGTTCTAGTCACAAAACTACAGTTTTGAAGTAGCAAGAAAATAATCTTGTGGTTGTGAGAGTTCCCCCAAACGAGAGGAACTGCATAAAAGGGTCACAGCATTATGAAAGTTGAGAACCTTTGGTCTGTAGAATCTGAAGGAAACATGAAAAACTTACTTCCTCATGGCAGTAGAGATCTGGTTGCAGAAGGCTCTGGAGTTCAGGGCTAGCTTCAGCTGTATTAGGAATTGGGGCCTACCCTTTATTGAAAGAACAGCAGCAGCAGCTTACTTCTGGATCTAGCTTCTTGATCATTCTGGAAGAACTTCCATGCTCTTCCTCTTCTGGTTTGTGAAACTAAAGCCGCAAGGCTGTGGGAAGCCATTGTCACAGTGCAGAAGGAAATCGGCTCCTGGATGTTTTCCTGGTAGAATGCAAATTTATGAACAACTGGTTGGGGAAAAGTCCCCGGGACTTTGAGTATCACAAAATACCTGTTATTAGGTGAGTTCTGTAGGTATTAAAGCTGTTGCTAAAGCTATCATTGCATTTACATACAGATGGTAGAGAAAGAAATCACAGATCACTGAAATAACCTGTTCTGAACTGAGACCTCATGCCAAGTCTGAAGCTACAAGCTTATGGTCCCCAATTTAATGGCTTTAATATGCATTGTCCCTTCCCCACCCTTCAGTCTCAGCTAGCTAAAATAAAGCAAAGTGTTTAAATGTATGAAACTACCACTGAGTTATTCGATATAAAGTAATTCCACTCAGTCACAACATGTCTGCATTTCATAATTTCTGAATTGCAAGGCAGTAAGTAATTCTTTTGGGCACTTGGTAGTGATCATCTCGATATATTCACTAGTTGATTATTGAAAGAGACACTGCTAAAAAGGGAAGGCATATATAGACATTAAGCAGTTATTGAAAACATAACATGTTATCTGCAACTCTGTACAGATTTGGCCTTTGGGGGGTCTCCAGAGATCACCTCTTCATCTGTATTCAAACGATAGTCATGTGGGTCTGTGAATAGTTTTAGTTCCATCTATGGTGCCCATCCATGTCAATGAGATGAGTTGGACAGTTAAATGTATCTGACTAAGGGAGAAGACTTGGGGCCAAAGTAAACTGTCAAAATGAGGCTAAATTTAACTTTGCAACAAAGCAGATGTAAATCTCACTGGGGTTCTCCCCAGCAGCTAAGAACTTAAGACCTCTGCACCCACAGCAACATTAGAAAAGGTTGAAGGCAGGGGGAGGTTTGTGAACTGTTTCCTCTCGGCTAAGGGCTGACACCAGTTCCAGTAAATGCTGACTGCGCCTTCAAGAAGTCTGACTTGTTTAACGCTGGTGCAAAAAGTGTTCCCAAGCAAAATCTTTCCATTCTGCGACGTGAAAGTATACAGCTGCGTGTGAATCAAAGGACATGCCAGTCTGTGTCAGCCACACTGTCACCTCAAATGCTCCAGGGAGCCTCTGAACAGTGCCAGGGGCAGACAGAGGAATTCTCTTTCCCAACTCTTTTTTTTTCCCTGCATAGTGAAATATCTGCATAAAGTGACTCAATGGAAGGGAGATGATTGTCTGTTGTTATGAAATCTTAACATTCTTCCACAGTGGGGGAACAAAGGAAAATAAAGCAAAGAGGAGGGACACTTTAAAATTTTATAAACAAACAAAAAAGAGGTTTTTGTTTTCTTTTGTTCTGTTTCTGAAAACATTTTCTTTAAGTGGCTGAGACTCTGTAACTGTTAGAAACTATATTTTGGTTGTGATATTAGGTTTGCTGGGGGGGGGTTGGGGTGGTGCATTTTAGGAAATGATCCTTGGTTGGTACTTGATTTCTCTTGTTTAATGTTTGTAAAATAATTGCACAAAATAGCTTTAAAAATTTTTTCCACATGTCACTGCCAAAAGTCTCAACTTTTCCCATTGTTGTTATAAAGGTCTTTCTTCGGGGCTGACAGACTTCCGCAGTTGCCTAATGGCAGGGCTATGTATCCAGACAAATGTAAAACTTTTGAGATGCATTGGTTTATATGACTTTGGCATTGACCCCAAAATAAATAAAGAATATAGTACATTGCTTATATACAGTTATTGTCCTACAAAAGATGTCTATATAATATTAGGGATAGTCACACACAGAAATTTCATCATAGAGAATGCTCTAATATGAACCTGGGGCCAAAGATCTTTACATACATATATATGTGTGTGTGTGTGTGTGTGTGTGTGTGTGTGTATAGCATTAATTTCAGCTTTGATAATATATGTGGTTATTATCTTTGGGTTATGAATAAGAAACACAACTATCTTGTATTCTGTTAAAAGTAACTACCATCTTCATTCAGTTCTCTGAACATTGGAGAGAGAGGGCTTTACACTATCCATTCCCCAGAACTGCTGGTGCTCATATTGACTTTGGGCTTGGAGCTAAAGGTCAGTTGTTCTAGCCTATCAGCTAAGGAAGCAACCTCAGTTGGGACAACCAGAAACCCAGAGGAAAGGCACGCCTGTTCTCCAAGGGATAAACCAGATGGCAAATGGTATGATGGGCCCTCTCCCATGGCCATTGTCTGTCCTTTCCCACCTTGTGCATTATTCAGATATAGGCGGTTCCCAACTTGTAAGTTCACCAAGTTCATCTATCAAGAACTCAGAACATAACGTCCCATGAAATCAGTGTTGTGCTGGTGGTTACTAAGGCTGGTGATGCCTTTGACTTCTGCCTCAGCCCCTCCCTTCTCATGGTGCCGACCACGCCCACTTCTCTGCCTCCCATCCTGTCTTCCCCATAGCTTGCTCTGCCTCCCTGACCTCAGCCACTTCACTGAGTTCAGTGACCGGGTGAAGAAATGGACTTAGTCCAAGTTGGGGTGATCATGATAGTTCTCCCTTGGTGACAATGATTTATTAAGGACTGAGTAGGTAGATGAAGTTCTGGGGACTTGCAGCTCTGGTGGGGGAGTGGTGGTGAGGGACACACCCACCTTCTCCAGGGTGAAGCTGGGAGGTTGTGAACCCTCTGCTGTCAGAAAAGGGACAGGCCAAGAGCAACAGAGATAAGAGAGGAAGGACAGGGAGGGTGCAGCCTAGTCTGAATCCACAGTTCTCATGCCTGAGGACCTTCACAGTGCTAAATCCTGTTTTTCAATGATCATCTTTTAACTCTTTCAGCAGTGATACCCCAGGCTGACTCAAAACCAAACCAAAATTACCTCCTTCTCTCTCTCTTTTTTTCTAAAGTGTATTTTCATGGTATTTCTGCCTCCTTTAAGTGCAAGCTCTCTCACTAGGAAATACATGTTCAGCTTGTAGTGATTTCATAGGCTAACACCAAGAAGCCCACCTAGTGCACAGTGTAAGAAAGGTCTTGAGTTTGATGACATCAACATCAGAGGTGGTTGAGATGACACAGGCCTAGACTCTGCTCTCTCTGTTTCTGTAACTATAATATTAACCATTCTCTGAGATAGGACTGTCCAGGTCCATGGGGCTCCTCTTCATTGGGGATCTCAGCCCAAGTCAAGGGCCCACAAAAACCTTCAGCGGCCTTCTGGCAGACTGTTCACAGTACAGCATGCTAGAAGGGCATGTGGAATTGTGCAAATGACTGAAGTGGCCGCAGCTGTCATCATCTGCTAAGGTCGCTCAGGGCAGACTCACTCATTCGTACTTTTCTGTTTCTTCACATCTGAGTCATCTCAATGCTGGAAATAAGTTTTTAAAAATATTGCTCAAAATTGCAATTACTTTGTGGTAAGGGTGGTGGTGTCTAAGAGACTCTTATGAGATTGGTACATCTTGGTCATTTCGTTAAGATGTTGCATTCTCCAGGGTCCTAAGACATTTGACACCTTCTAGAAGAACTCACTTGATATGCGCTCACTGATCAGTGGATATTATCCCAGAAACTTAGAATACCCAAGATACAACTTGCAAAACATAAGAAAATCAAGAAGAACAAAGACCAAAGTATGAATACTTCATTCCTTCTTAGAATAGAGAACAAACACCCATGAAAGGAGTTACAGAGACAAAGATTAGAGCTAAGATGAAAGGATGGACCATCCAGGGACTACCCCACCCGGGGATCCATCCCATAATCAGCCACCAAACCCAGACACTATTGCATATGGCAGCAAGATTTTGCTGAAAGGACCCTGATATAACTATCTCAAGTGAGGCTATGCCAGTGCCTGGCAAATACAGAAGTGGATGCTCATAGTCATCTATAGGATGGAACACAGGGTCCCCAATGGAGGAGCTAGAGAAATTACCCAAGGAGCTGAAGGGGTCTACAACCCTTTAGGTGGAACAACAATATGAACTAATCAGTATCCCCAGAGCCCGTGTCTCTAGATGCATATGTAGCAGAAGATGGCCTAGTCGGCCATCATTGGGAAGAGAGGCCCCTTGGTCTTACAAACTTTATATGCCCCAGTATAGGGGAATGCCAGGGCCAAGAAGTGGGAGTGGGCGGGTAGGGGAGCAGGACAGGGGGTATAGGAAACTTTCGGAATAGCATTTGAAATGTAAATAAAGGAAATATCTAATAAAAAATAGAACTCGGGATAATTTTAACTGAAGGTGGTTGGTTATGTTGTACGTGTAGTGTGTGTGTGTGTATTCCTTCCTTTTTTGAACCTTGCTCCATGTTTCTTAGTGTAACCACAGAGAAAATAACAAAGTTTTATCACTTTCTGATTCCTTATGTGTGGGATGCTTTATTTCTTTGATAGATATACTTAATTTATTTAGAAAGACCTCTGAAGAGCTAACTCTGGTTGTCAGGCAACAAGTGCATGTAATTACAAAACCACCCCATTGGCCCTGAAATGAATATTTAGATGTAAGGTCTCTGCCTGATCAATAAAGCTCACTTTAAAAAGAATAAAAATGTAAAAGAAGATAGAAAGAACCCTGGAGCATTTGTTTTGTGCTTGATGCCCAGTTCTACTCTACTCACTCAGGAGTTAGCAGAGTAATTCCAACAAGTTCTTAGCTTGGTGGAGAGCTTGCCTCATGGCTATAGACCATCAACCGCTCTACTCTACGCCGAGTGCACAGCATCTCACTCTGACTTACCTGCAATGATAGGTGAAGTGCAATCCGTTATGACAAGTCTGTGACAATGGAAAGAAGGTGAACACAAGGACAGGAGGTGGTGCCTGGAAGGCGAATGCAGTGGGGCCATATCCTTTGGAGTTTGGACACAGCTGGATTAAGGAACATGATACATACAATAACAGTTCGATATTGTAGAAGAAATGGTAAATGTGAGATGTTGATGCATGGGAAAGGGGTTAAGATACAGGACTCTGGGGGATGGAAGGTATCATGTGCCATTTCATGATGGCTAGATATTTTGGTCATTGATGTTGCTAGGGAACAGCTAAAGAGATTTCCACAGACCAGTAACATGACTAGATTTGATGTTTGGATCTGGATAAGATGTCAGAACTTCACTTATTCACACAGGTTGGGGCATATTTTCTCCAGTTCTGCAGAGGACCAATGATTATTGCAAAAATAGCCAAAGTATATATGTGCGGAAATTCACAGATAAGGAAAAAGATTTAATCCCCAACTTATGTATGAAAATTCAATTTAATTTATAAAAAATGATAAAAGAAAGCTAAAATTCCAAAGAATTATTGATTCAACCTGCTGCTACAGATTTAAGTACTAAGATCTTTCTTTCAGCATAAGAAAATAGTACTAAACTTGTTGCATTTGTGATAAAGTTTTAAGTTGGTAAAGTATATGTAGCAAAACTAAAATAAAAACCAAACAAACAAACAAACAAATCTAGGTATTTGAATTACATTTATTTTTTGAGCTATGATTTCACTTCAAGGAACTAATCTGCAGTGCTTCCATATGTAAAGATTTATACATTTCCAATTAAGAATGTATTAATGATATAAAAAGATCAAAGAATTTAAGGAAAAGATGGTGAATAGCAGACAAAATGTGTATATCTTATTAAATGTGTATATCTTATTAAAATGTGTATATCTTATTAAAAAGGAACTTTATTTATTTGTACCATTCTCCATGTTTCTTATTTATTTCCAATTTGTTGGAAAGGGAAAGGGAATTCCCTTCAAAGTGATATTTTTATAAGAAAATATGTATTGGAATATGCCTCACTTGCCACTATTTTGATGGGATTATGTACATGAGTACATAAGTGCATATAATATTTTTGGAAGAATACACAGGCTGTAGGAGATAAGGTGGCCCAAGTGAGGGCCAAGGATGACCCAGATTTGGTTATGGAAGTGTCATTTTAATAGCAGTTAAAACACGAGGGCTGCAGAGATGGCTCTGGGGGTAGGAGTACATGCTGTACTGGTATAAAGGCCTGAATTCCAATCCTCAGCATCCCTGGGAGCAGCCAAGTATGGCTGCCTACACCTGCACCTCGAGTGCTGTGGGGATGGGAAAAGTTAGAGATCTTATCTTAAGAGAATAAGGTAGGAAGTAATAGCCGATGTCCTTCTCTGGTGTGCACACATACAAACGTGCACACATACGCAGGTATGCACCCATGTGCATCCTCCATATACTAGAGAAAAAGAGTGGAATGATAGATGGTTGTATGAAAAAATAAGTCCAAACTACCTATTACCTATAAGAAACACACTTCACTGGCAAAGATACACACTCACTGGGTATAAAAGGATGGAAGGCAACACCCCAAGTACGTGAAAGATTGGAACAAGTAGGAATAGATTTATTTATATCTGATAAAGTAGACTTTGAGCCAAAATTAGTCAGAAGAGATAAGGAAGATCACTACATATTACCCAAAATAATAGTCATAATAGTCGGGAAAGTAGATGTGACATATATATATATATATATATATATACTGAATGTCGAGTCCAGTTTCAAATAAACACTACTTAATGTAAAGGGACAAATAGACCAGTAACAACAGATGCCTCCAATACCATGATTAGGTTGGTTTCATCAGAAATACAAGGACAGTCCAACATTCCAAATAAATGAATACAATAATAGCAGAAACTCAAGGACAGCAATCCCATGATACAAAATTAGCATAGAACTAAGCACTTTCCTATACAAAATATATTGCTGTGAAGAAAGTCATGAAACATTTTCATTCATTATAGATTCTACCAAAAAATGTGTACATATAAACTTAACCAGGTAGTGAAAGATCAGAGCAATGAAAGCTTCAAAACATTGAAGAAAGGGATTGAAAGAGATCCCTGAAGACTGCAAGACCTTCTATGCTCATGCATTGACAAAATTAACATTAAAATGGCTAGATTACCCAAAGCGATAAGATTCAATGTAATCCCCATAAATGCTCATATGACATTTTTACAGAAATAGAAAAAATAATCCTAAGGTTTGTATCCATATGGAAATACAGAAAAAGACCCCTCCAAAGCTAAAGCACTTCCAATTTAAAAGAATCAGTGTGTGTTTGTGTGTGTTTGTGTTGTTTAAAACAAGTCCTGGCTGCTCTGGTCTTGCTTGGCAGATCAGGCTGGCCTCAAACTCATAGAAATCTACCTGCCTCTGCTCATAATTGCTGGATCTAAAGGCATGTGCCACCATGTCTAGCTAGATTAATTTTAAATGCAAGAAATATATTGGGGTTAAGGAGATGGCTCAGTGGGTAATGCACTTGCCAGGCACTCATAGGAGTTGTGTTCAGACCTCCAGTATCCACATAAAGCCAAAGTGAAAACACCCTTATAATCCCAGAATTCTTCAGGCAAGATGCCAGATAGAGACACAATAGCATCTGGTAGAAACCTATCTAAGTTCCTCAGACCCCAGCAACAAATGTCCCAGAAGGCATGGGTGCTAGAAGCTGGAAGTAAGTCAGCAGGGGGCGCTTTTGAAGGCTATGCTAGGCTTGCTTCTTAGCGTGCCTTCTGATTCTCAGTCTCCAATGAGGTGAACATTTGACAAGTCACCCCACGTTCCCATTACCGTGAGCTGTGCTGCTCTGCTATTCCTTCCCCATGGCAGACTGGAAGGGTTGAAGGAGGAATTGAGGGACCAGGGGGGATGGGGATACCACAGAAAGACCAGCAGAGGCAAACAACCTGGTCCCCTGGGGGCTCCTAGAGACTGGATACTGTTCCCCTAACTGGACTACCTTGTTTGACCTCAGAGGGAGAGGATATGCCTAGTCCAGCAGTGACTTGATGTGGCAGGATAGGTTGGTACCCAGGGGAAGAGTCCTCTGAATCAGTGAATAAGGGGGAAAATGATGGAAAGGAACTATGTGAGAGGGAGCTTGGAAGAGGAGGGGTCTGGGGTCAGGATGTAAAGTGAATTAATTAATATTAATTAACTATTTGGGAAAAAGAATACTAACACTGCAATGCAGATTGAGGTTGTGTAGCACTAGGGTCCTGTGCACTAGATAGTATCATGTGTCAACAAATACCATGATTCCATTCTGTTTTCAGTCTTACTGTTTGGCAGGTGGAAATCTCAGACTTATTCAAAATCAGGCTCAAAAGGCATAACAAACTTGAAATCAACTAGAACTTCTAGATTGAAAAGAAATGTTAATAGGATGCCAATAGAAATGTTAGAGCCATAGAGGATGACATAGATGTATTTATTGCCACTTCTAGAAAGGAGTCTGCTCTTACATCAACCCAATCTCCCATCATTTTGGAGAAGTTCAAAGCTTTGGATGAACATCAAATAATTGTCTTATTGATCATATGTTTGTGTGGCCCAAGGAATAATGTAAGTTAATATGATGAATCTATAAATACCTTAAAGTTATTAAGCATGCTAACAGGCAACTTATTAAATAATGTATGTTGTTATTTCTGCATAGAAAACACCTTTAAAACAGTGCAAAATATGTGAAGCTATGAGTTTCATAGGACTAAATATTGGCAGATTGTCAAACATGATGAAAAGATGTATGGTAGAAAAATGTATACATGATCTATAAATTGTAATAGACACATTATTTCTCTTTTATTTACTTCAAAAGCTCACTAGTTGATTAATAAAAGTAAGACAAAAGTTTGCTCCTTGGTCAATTCTCCATTTAAAAAATTATTAGGTTTTGAAATATTATAAAGTTTGGAAACAGAAAACTTCTCATCTTGATAAATTAATAAGCTTACAGTATATTTAGACACATCAATAAGGTTATACATGACTATTGTAAATGATGTGTAAAGATTTTAATTACGCTTGATAAATTTCTTTCACTAATGTTATTCACTACTTCTTAGAGTAGTTTTTAATCTGTACAATGCTATAAAGGGTTGGTTTATCTACACACATGAATATAAATTTAAGAATAACATAATGATTAGAGTTCTTAATAGAACAAGAATAGATAGGAAGTTGTAGAAGCCTAAACATGAGCAGATAGAAGAGGTTCACTTAGTAATTTTGGCTGTGATTATGGAGGCCCCACAGTTCCAGGGCAGGCCATTTATTAACTGAAGAATAAGGAAAAACAATAGTATAATTTGTTCAATGACCATGGCCTGAGAACCTTGGCCTCTTTGAGCTGAGTTGGAGGGAATAGACATAATTTCTAAATGCAGATCACTGAATATGGACTCCTTAATGATAATAATTCATAAATGTGCTTTTCTCTGTGTGTCTGTCTCTGCCTCTGTCACTCTGTCACTCTCCTCTCTCTCTCTCTCTCTCTCTCTCTCTCTCTCTCTCTCTCTCTCTCTCTCTCTGTGTGTGTGTGTGTGTGTGTGTGCATGCACATGCAGAGATGTAAGATACCCTCTAAAGTACATAATCTCAATCAGGAGCTTCTTTTGTGGCATCTTCAACTAGGCTGATGATTAGTTATGGAAGAGCAAGATAAAGAGAGTGGAGAGGTGCTTTACTAAGAACATGGAATTGTCTCAGAAATAAAAGAATATATGAGCATGTCAGATTCAGGAAGCTATTGGAGCCCAGTGAAGGGCATATAAAATAGGTATTTAGGTCCATAAAGCAAATGAACTTCAAGACACCAGAAGGAAAAAGGTTTTCTAAACATCCAAAAAGAAAAACCAAATTCCAAGAATATATTTAGCATTAGCATATATTGGATTATATATATATATGTATATTTTTCTGAGAGGAAAATAAGAGAATTCCTTTCTTTGAAAACGGAAATATGCAAGTCACTATAGTGACCATGTGAGTATGTAAACATATGGAAAATATAAATGAACATTAGCTGTACAGAGTAATAATTTTAATAGATAATGCACATTAGTCAATAACTTGATATAAAGTAAAGGGTACATGACTGCAAGAAAAGCAATCTAAGACTCTTAGCTAGTTGGGGAGAAGAGTAGAAATTAAAATTGACATTAGCCCCTGTTTAGAAGATATATGCTTCAAATTTGGGGCAATTAGCTAGCAACAAAAACAGAAAACAAATGTTGAATTGAGGCACTTAGAAGAAATAATAAAAAAGTTTCCCTAGAAACATCATTGTAAGCATAAACACAAAATGATGTTAGCTGAACACCTGGCAAATTTGATAGGAAGAAATGAGAGGATCCCTGCTTAAAACGTACACCTAAAACAAAGCAAACATAAAGATTCTCCCTGAACAAATCAAGGGAAAACTAGGTGAGTCTTAGCACTATTAGGAGAACTATTTAAAGACCATAAAGACCATAAAGACCTTATAACCATGTGTCACCCTCCTGGGGTGATGTGGTCATTGTTTTGATTGCTCTGCTGGAGATCTGCACAAGACTGGATCATTGGGACCAATAATATTTTGTCATGGAGTAGAGAGGACCTCTTCTGGACAGCTGTGTTTGCTAGGAGTGGGCTCTTTTCTTCAGGGGTATTTTTGCCCATGTGTGCTCCCAGAAGTCACCCTAGTTAAACCCATTGGTTCTCCAAGCTGCACCTGTGTGCAAGGGTTTGTTGCTGTGGTTGGTACACTCTCTGGGGTAAGATTATATCTTTTCAGATCCCCAGAAAATGTCCACACATCACAGAAAGGACAACTTAGGAAAGTGCAAATTTATTTGCAACTAAGAATAAAGCTACAACTTGTACAAAGAAAAGATGACAGAATTACCAAAAAAAAAGTATAAAAGCGTCACCATGGTGACAGGCTCAGAAAAACATTCCGAAGAAGATAAAAAAGATCTGTCAATTGATATTCAATTACACACGATGGCAACAGTCTTGATGCAATTGTATATATATATATATATATATATATATATATATATATATATATATATATATATATATATATAAACACATATACACAAATTCTTCAACTACAGAGAGTAAATTCTGCTAAGCAGATGACCCTGAGGGTCAGAGTGCTTACTTAGCAAGTGTGAAGACCAGAGTGAAAATCCCCACCAAGAGAAGCCAGGCATGCCTGCGTTTTAACAATAATACTTTAAATTTATTCTTTGGAAATTCCATGTATGTATATATTTGGAACATATCTACCTTCAATCTTCTCCATCCAGCTCTTCCCAGAGCACCCAATCCAGTTCCTTCCCAACCCCATGTTTTATTGTAGTAGTAAGTCCAAGTCTCATTAGTACATGCATGGGTTCAGGGTGCCATCTACATGGGCATGAGCAACCTGCTCTTGTCCACATCCCCATCTTGGGATAGAACTTTCAATGGCCTCTGCTGGTTCTGTGGATGATTCTTCTCACATGAACAGCTGTTCTGAACAGGTAATAGTGAAGTCACAGTAAAGAGCCCCTTCAAAAGCTTCACACATTCAGATGCATCATCTCCTGGGGAAGTTGGCTTTGAACAACCCCAAACTCCTTAGGGTTGGTGTCTGCTTTCCACAGAGTCCTCTACAAAAAAAAAAAAAAAAAACAACAACAGCCTATAACTGTGATTGGCTGAGCTGGTTTCATATCAGCAGCCTTTGGAAATCAAAGTCAATATGACTCAGTGCAGGGGACTTTTTACCAGATAATCCAGGAAACATGGAGGAAAACTGAGGATGAGGACGCATCCTTCTTTTATGTATCTATTACAATGCTCTGGTTATAACCGAACTAACTGGTCTCTTCTTCTTCGACTAACACCATTAGCAGCCTGCTGGGATAACACTCTGATTTTACTGAAAGCATCTTCAGGAGTAAGTTGAAAATAGGAGTTTCTGTGTCTCTCAAGTGAGACAGAAAAGTTGGCTTTTAACAGTTACCTTCCCAGACAGCTTTCCTTCTGATGCTTGCTTTTCTGCACCAGATGTTATTGTAGCTGCTAGATAGGGGGTGTTGATTCCATCACCTTCACTGTTCTGAGATGATCAGCAGTAAGACTAGACCCTGCATCCATTCTAACTCAGGTGTGAGTTCATTACTAATGTCCTTTCTTGTCACTCAGCGTCAGCATGGGGATGGAACTACTCTCTTGTTTAAAGAGTCAGGACACATTTCCACTTAATTTTATTCATTGGGGGGAGGGTATGTTTTCCAAAGGATTTTGACAACGGTAGGTTAAAAAATATTCTTTCCGATTTTACATTAAGTATTTTCAAAATGTTATTCACGAATGATCTTTTATTGATTTCCAATAACAGACTATAGAATTTGAAAATGTAATTTCTGTTTTGGTTTTTTTTTCAAATCTAATCTAAAAGCAAAAGTTTTTTTTTCCTCTTAGTTCCTATGTCAGAATAAGCGAATTTATGTTGCAATCATCAGCAACACCGTCATTGGAGTTTTATAGCTACAGGGTAATTTTGAATCTGCTGTACCTGCCCTTGTGTGGGTGACAGCAGACTGTCACACCGCATGCCATGCTTGATCCTAAATCATGTACTATAAACCTTCAGTTGGCATGGCAAAGGAATTTTGAAAGGGAACATTTTCACTGGTACTCAAAGCTCTCTGTAGGAAATGTCACACATGACTTTCAATTGCATTTCATTATGCTAACCAAGTCATGGAGACCTGATCTTTAATGTACCACAGAGCAGAGGGAGTGAGCTTGAGTATTTATGGACCATTCTAATAGCTACCACATTTCCTATCATTTTTAACCTTTGCAGTCATGCCAATCCAAACCTCTAAATATTTTTTTTTCTTTTCCACAACGCAAAGTGCCAATGGCTTCTCCTTCTAGCTCAGTGATTGTTTCCTGTGCTTTCCTCCAGGCTCCTTCTTTGTGCCATGACTTAAGTTCTGACATTCCCATCCTGGTTCATTCTTTGTTTCTTCTTCTCTCTCTGCCCTCGAAGGACCCTATGATTATACTCAGATATTGACACGTGCTCCCAGTCATCATTTGCTTACAGGCCGTGAATCACCTGTCCTATTTGTTTAATGGAACATGTGACTAACAACATTCCTACCTTCAGGGAAGTCCCAGATTAGCTGGAAAGAGAAAGGTCAGACAGTTCTAGTGAAATAAACTGCATGTTCTGACTTGTGTGGTATATGATTGTCTGCCTTGTGACACTTGGGAAGCTGAAGCACAAACACCAATGAGAGTCTGCAGCCAGCCTGAGCTCACAGTGAGACCCTGCCCCTCAAACCCCTATAACTCCAATGCATAAAATAAGCAAAGACTTTGAAACCTGGCCAATTCAAAATTATTCTTTTATAAACCTCTACTTTAAATGTAAAAAGCAATAACATTATCTCTCAATGAAATCTTTTGTGTGCTCCCTTTCTGGTGAAATTTATTCTACAGACATTCATACATCAGAACTCTCAGGGAGAACCACCTCAAAGAGGAAGGACCACAGTGATAGGCATTTTTATTTTTATTTAAATAGAATGTGAATATTCCCCAGCTGAGAAAAAAAAATAAGATCTGGAAATCTAATATGACAGATGTCAAGATTTAGTTTTTCTTCATTTTCTCTCAATTGATTAAAATGTAACAATTTGTTCTGAGGGATCGCCTGTTAAAGACTCTCAATGTGGAGCAATAGATCTGGGGCAGAGAGGATGTGGTAGGGGAACTAGAAGGAGTGGAGGGAAGGAAAGAAGTATGTGGAAAGAATGTATAGTATGAGAGAAGAATAAATAAAAAGAAAAAGGAAAAAAAACTCTCAATTCGTATCTATAATAAATTTCATTGAGAAGGTGGAAGTGCTGGACATGATTAAAACATGTATGTTCCTATGTATCAACCCATTTCATGGTTCTTATACATATATTTAACGTGTATGTGTGTGTGTATGTGTGTGTGTGTGTGTTAAAAATTAAGAAAAATCCACACAGAAGCCATGCATGATGGTGTGTGCCTGTAATCTCATATATGAAAAGTTTAACTTGGAAGAACAGGACTGCTATGAATGGGAGACCCTGGCAACTGAAGACAGAAGTGCTACTGTGTGGGCATCTCATTACCACCCAAACATGACAGAAATCAACAGCTCCCAAGTGTTAGTGCTGGGTGACCAATGGGCAGCAAGATAAAGCTGTTCATACAAAATCAGTAACAGATCCAAATCTCTCATCTAAGTCTCTCCCTTTTCAAGCATTTTGAATTGTGTGTTTGAGTGTGTGTCTGTGTTAGTGTATGTGCATGTGAGTGTAGTTGCTCACAGAGGCCAGAGGAGGGCAGTAGAGGCCCTGGAACTGGAGTTACCAGGTTGTTGGGCATCCTCTCTTACTGGACTTTGTTCCTAGGAACCAAACTGGAGTCTTCTGGAAAAGCAATAGTTGCTTTAACCTGACCACTGGGCCACATGTCCAGCCTGCAAGTCTCTTTAAATAACCTTTATTCATCTTATTTATATTCTATACAGACTTTGGTTTTAAAATGCTTTTTTTGAGATATGATTTTCACTACTTGGCTGGCCTGGAACTTGCTAAGTAGATCAGAATGGCCTTAAACTCACAGCAAACCTCTGTATTGTCGACCATTATGAAAAGTTTCGTATCTGTTACTGATTGTGTATGAACAACTTTAGCTTGCTGCTGATTGGTTGTCCAGTATTAATACTTGTGAGCCGTTGATTTAAGTCATGCTTGGGTAGCACATGGTCCAAGCCATAAGACTCAGCAACACTTCTGTCTTCAGTTGCCAGGGTCTCCCATTCATAGCAGTCCTGTTCCTTCAAGTTAAACTTTTCATATACATCTGTGTGCAGAAAAAAGACATACAAAACGACTGGGGAGAGAGGGAGGGACTGAGGGAAGGAGGGAGGGAGGGAGGAAAGGAAGGAGGGGAGGAGGAAGCAATTGTTGTTACTACTGGTTTAAGTTGGAGTCAGTCTTTATCTTTTCTAGGAAATCAGACCATATGTCTGAGGTAAGTACCCAGATAAATAAAATAAAATCCAATAAAACATTGGTATTTCTGAAATTCAGTGAACATGGGGGAGGAGAAAAGATAGCTCATACTAAGACTATTGAAATATATATATATAAAAGCAAGTTTGGAATAAAATTGTATTGCATATTAAAAAAAAAAAAAGAATGACACACAGTTCCTGTTTTAGGACATGGAGTCTCTGACTTATGCATTTTTACAAAGCAAAGCTTGGTTCACCTAAGACTCAGATTGTCTATCACTTTTGGACAATTGCTTTTTAGAATATGAAGAGCCTGTGAACTCTTTAGAAACCATATTAAAGATATCTTATAAATTTAAAGGAGAGCAGGTATTTGGTGAAATCAGAGGGTGAGTCTATTAGGGTTAAGTGTCTAAAGAGAAAGCCATTTTCCAACATCTCAGTTGTAAAGTGGAAGAAGACGCATAGCACAAAAAAAAAGAAGAGGAGGAGGAAGAAGAGGAGGAATAGAAGGGGGAGGAGGAGGAGAAGAAGACTGCAGACTTTATTAGCAGGTGTGCTGGCTAATATTGTCAACAGGAAAGAGTCTAGAATCTAGGGATTGCAAACTGTTGGTTGATAATGAGATGTCTACACAGCAGCACTTCTGTCTTCTGACTCTGAGTTGATTGTGAGGGGGTTTGCTGTAGAGTATGAACCACGAGTCTCTATAACATAATGCGGTCTGTCATGTGAGAACCGGCAATTGCTCAGCCTGGCAGGTAGCACATGGTCCAAGCTGTAAGACTCAGCAGATACATGGTGACTTGGGAATGTGCTTGTACCATAAATGAAAAGGAATTTGAATGAAGTTGAATATAAAAAAGTATTCTCAATTAATTTATATAAAGAGAAAGGGGGTATAGGTATATTTATCCACAGAGATATTGATCTCCAAAGAAGGGAGAAAGAAATGGAAATTAATAGAATATTTTCTTTTTTTAATTTAATTTTATTTGTATTTCCCTTTTTACACTCCATATTCCATTCCTCACCCGTCCCCATCCACCCTCCTACTGCTCCACCCCATCTCCACGTGGCTGCACCAACCTCCTACCCCACCTGACCTCTGAACCCGCTAGGGCCCCCAGTCTCTTGAGGGTTAGGTGCTTCATCTCTGAATAAACACAGGCCCTAAAGTCCTCTACCGTATGTGTGTTGGGGGCCTCATATCAGCTGGTGTATGCTGCCTCTTTGGTGGTCCACTGTTTGAAAGATCTCGGAGGTCCAGATTAATTGAGACTGCTAGTCCTACAGGATCGCCCTCCTCCTCAGCTCCTTTCAGCCTTCCCTAATTCAACAACAGGAGTCGGATGCTTCTGTCCATTGGTTGGGGGCAAATAACTGCATCTGACTCTTTCAGCTGCTTGTTGGGTCTTTCGGAGGGCAGACATGCTAGGTCCCTTTTTGTGAGTGTTCCCTAACCTCAGTAATAGTGTCAGGCCTTGGGACCTCCCCTTGAGCTGGATCCCATTTTGAGCCTGTCGCTGGACCATCTTTTCCTCAGGCTCCTCCAAAGAAATTCCAAAGAAATGGGAATTGACATAAGTAATGTCAAGGGTACATAGATAGATAAATAAATAAATCCAGGCTTTTGATCTCAGTACTTGGGACAGATAGGTTTCTTGTGAGTTCAAGGCCAGCCTGAATCCCAAGTTGGGGGCTGTTGGGGCCCAAAGCCATTTCAGCCATTGCCTCTGACAGGGGTTTCTAGATTAGGTTGAGGTGGGGAGACCCTCTTAAAATGTGGGCATCCTCTGTCCACTGGCTGCGAACCCAGATTGAGCAAGAAGAGAAAGTGACCTGAGTACCAACATTAACTCTGCTTCCCCGTTGTGGCCATCCACCTGCCTCTGCCTGCTGCCCCACACCTGAGAGCCAAAACAGACAGACCCTTGCTTCCTAACTGTTGGTAGCTGTTTCCTATTATAGGAGCACACAGCCAGCACAGCAGATGACCCCCTAAGTGAGAAGGCATCTTAATCATGTATCACAAACCATTCCTTGCAAACGCTCACACCGGTTTTATAAAGATTTATAAGGTGTCCGCTTGACACCTTATAGGCAGACACACAATTTATATGGTTCTATTTTAGTTTTCTCTTGGCTCTGAGTCATGGGGGTTCCTTCCCACAGTTGGTCGAATCTTTCAACTTAACCCATTTCAGTTCAGGACTCTTAACCTCTCAGCTTATTGTCTCTAAGGAAATAACCAGGAAGGGTCGCGCATCAGCGTTTCTGAGTAAGAATAATGAATGGACACTTGGAATGAGTAAGAGTTAGTCTTCCACTCTGTCCCACCTAGGCCACGTGTTTGCCTTGTGCTTCATTTCCCACAACTGGAAGCTCCCAGCTGAATAATCACATCCAAACACGCTGAGCTAATTGAAGAAAGGTGCTATGTAAACACTAGGTACTGTTATTATGGTCATTTTCCCAGACCTTGGGCTTCCCACCCACTTCCTCTAAAATGACAAGGGCAACCACAGCATCTTCCTCACTGGTGCGGATTGAGAGCTGCAACTCTGCTGCCCCCTAGTGTTTCCTCTCTGTAATCAACAGAGTGCTGTTGCCTGACAAATTATTCTCCTAAAACATGCTAGTTTTGAAAACAAACGTTTTCTAAATCGCTTTTAGATCTCAGGCTTCTACCCGCTCCCACCTCCACCTCCAGGGCACCGGAGGCACCCAGGAGCACCCAGTCACACCAGTTTAATCTCAATGGAGATTGAACCCAGTGCTTCAAAGGTGACAGTCCTTAGCCCTTGATTAATATTTCTATTTTTTTTAAGAATCAGTTTTTAATTTTACTTATGTGTGTGTGTCTGAGTCTGGGTCTGGTGTATGTGCACATGAGTGTAGATGCTGGATAAGGTCAGAAGGAGTCAATCCAGGGAGGGGGAGGTACACCCAGTTGTGAGCCCTGGACATCAGTTCTCAAAACTTGGGTCTCCACAAAAGCTACAAGCACTTTTAACCCGAGCTATATCTTCAATCCTTTAGAATAATAGCTTTCAATAAAGTTATTATTCTGTGATAATGCTGATGAATTTTCAGATTTAAACAGATCGCCAGCCTCTGAGCAGTGAAGGCACAGTTGTTTTTTTTTTTTTTCTTCCTTTTTCTTTTTCTTGGTAATCCAAGCATTCATATCATTAATGCAAATGTTTCCATCCTTACATAAGAATCTACGTTATAGACAGTTTTAGAAGATATGGGTGCTTATCAGAAGAATGATTTCTGGAGTTTTATCTTACCTCTAAGCTACCAGGATCCAGCTGGATGAGATCTAAAAGAAGCTATTGGTTTTTACTGACCCAAAGATCATTAATTCTTAAAAGGAAAACATTGAAATGAATGGCTTTTAAAGCTATTCATTGATTCATCAGGCTTTGTCTGTTTCTCTGCCCCCCCCCTCTCTCTCTCTGTGTGTGTGTGTGTGTGTGTGTCTCCCTCTCTCTCCCTCTCTCTCCCTCTCTCTCCCTCTCTCTCCCTCTCTCTCCCTCTCTCTGGCAAAGGACTATGGAACCATTGTGGCTTGGGTCTCAGGAAGCTGAACTTTGCCCTCTTAGTTTGTACTGGTTTCTCCCAAAGGTCCTGACACCTCTTTGGAGATCACTAAAACATTATGGAAAGCACTAAAGCATTATGGGAAGCACTAAAGCATTATGGGAAAGCACTAAAGCATTATGGGAAGCATGATCGCTAGTCGGGTTACCACTGGTTTTTATTTGTTTTGTTTTGTTTTTACTTAAGACTCAATTAAAATGCTTCATATAAATTTGCTCACCATTACTTAAATCTTATTTTTTCTATTATTCTTTAGTAAATTGATTCCACAGACAATGAAGCTCAAGAACAAACTCTCAAAGCTCCCCTCTTTGCTCACTCTTTTGATACTGTGTGAGTGTACAGACACCTGTGCTGACTGTGATGCCAGATGTCGGCAGAGCAAACCAAGTAGTTGAAACAAGACCATGCAGTCGACCACAACATACACAGCACACTAACACAACACACTAGATGATGCTGAAGTACACACCCAAGTGCGGAGATCCAGATGTTTGGAATTATACAGTTGTTCAGAAGACAGAGAATGGCAGACTTTACATGAGACAGAGCAAGGACAATGTGACAAGACATTGAAGGTCTTGACTGGACAGTAGGCCCAGAGGCTGGTAAAGCCATTTAATAAAGCCAGAGCAGGGAAGGGCCTGGCGGTGTGGGGTTGTGTGTGCAGAAGCTTTGGAACTATGAACGCTCCTGGCGAATCAAAGAAAGAGTATGTAGACACAGACTAGCTTGTGCTCAGACTCATTCATCTCTTCCCATAGATGATGATACCAGGAAAAAAATGGCCACTCATTTTAACAGGGGAAAGATGGGAAATTATATTTGTTATCATTTAATTTTCAATCTATGAGCATATACTATTTGGAAGATAGTTCTGTTTTAATCATAGCTATATAGTTGGAAGAGTTTATATAATATATTCAAATGTGAGTGAGCTTATTTTGTGAGTACTCTCTCCCTCCCAGGTACACATGCCTAAGGCACTGTGCACTCTCAGTCACCACTACCCTGGATAGATAGTATCAATTACCAGGTACTAAACACCCAAGAAGTGAAATCCAACCTTTCAAGAGTAAGATGTCAAAACAAATGTAAAAGAAGTCCATTCCCCTGTTCCCATCCATGTGCCATCTTCAGGGACAAAGCTCACCTAGGCATGTAAGAAGCAACGTGGAAGCAAATTAATCCCTGTGACAGAATCATACCTCTATTATATTTAGTGAGGGAACGCTAAAAAGCCCTTTCCTAGGTAACTAGTCAATTTAACTGGCTTGCTCAGCTTGAGTTGCCATGGTTACAGTTTTCCTTCCATGCCCTGGCTCACTCACAGGCCTCTGGCTCTGGATGGGAGTGGCCTGAGAACAGGAAACACTGCTCTGCCCACCCCATTTCCTTCCAGCTCAGCACTAGGAAGTGCTGAGGACACGAAGGTGTTCACTCAAGTCATCTCCGGACTTTTGCTTACATCCGTTCAGTTATACCCTGACTCAGGAAAGCACTGTGCCCCCAACTGAGAAACAAATGGGCAGGAGGAAGTGCTCACATGTATCCCTGTGGTTAGGCCACTGCTAAGAGTCTCACCTAGAGTCACCCTGGTGGACTCCCTGAGCCTCCCCTATCCAAGGTCTCTGGTGCATCCTAAAAATGCTCCCTACTCACCATCCCCCATTTCTGTTCATTCTCCTGTCCTACCTGCATCTGGTCCCCTCCATCCATTCTTCTCCACATCCTCTCTCCTATTCAGTTTCCTCCCTACATCCACTTCAGATGATAATTTTATTTCACCTTCTGAGTGAGATTCACACATCCCCCTCAGGCCCGGATTCCTTGGAGACCACTGTGAACTCAACTTTGATGAATGTGCCAATCAGTCACGTTTCACATGGAGGTCTGTGTGTGGATGGGGGGAAACAGCTACCACTGTGTCCGCACAGGTAGTGGATTTATAATGACACGCTGAGACTTTGATGCCTCTTTGCTAGTCAAAGCCTTGTCACAATGATACAACATGTGAAGACACTATTGGCAGCTATATTCATCACTTCTGGCCTGGATATACAGGTGCCCTGTGTGAGATGGGCATAAATGAATATGGTGGCAATCTGGGGCGGGGGAGGTGGTGCGGGGGGGGGGGGGGAGATGTGCCAAGCTGTTCTCAGAGGATCAATAGGGACATATTGCAGGTCTGTCTTCCTCCTTCAACTACCTTGGAGCATCAGGTTATGTTTGTATCTGTCATCCTGGACTCACAGACAAGATTCTAGTATAACTGTCCTCTGAGAGGCCCACCCTGTAGCTGAAGAAACAGGTGCAAGACCCATAGACAGACATTAAGTGGAGCTTGGAAAGTCCGTGGAAGAGTTGGGGAAGAACTGATGGACCCCAAGGGGAAAGGAACTCCACAAGAAGACTATTAGAGTCAACTAACCTGTAGTCTTGGGGGTTCCCAAAGATTGAACCACCAAACAAACAACATTCAAGGGCTGGATCTAGGCTCCCTGCACATATGTAGCAGATGTGCAGTTTGGTCTTCATGTAGGTCCTGCAACAACTGGAGCAGGACTTACCTTGACTCTGTTGCTGCCTGTGGATCTTATTCTCCTAACTGGGCTTCCTTCCTCGTCTGACCTCAGTGGGAAAGGATGTGCCTAGGGCTGCAGTGACTTGAGACACCCAGGTGAGTTAGTTACCAGTAGGAACCTCCCTCTTCTCAGAGGTGAGGGGAGTGGCCATGTGAGGGGAGGAGCCATGTGAAAGGGGACTGTGGGAGGCTGCAATCAGACTGTAAAGTGAATAAATGAATAAATTAATGTAAAGATATTTAACAAGAGAATTATGAGTTGTTATTACATAGAGGTTAAATACATAGCAGGAAAATCAAGAAATTGCTGGAGCCCCATATGGTAGCTCATGTCTGCAAGCTCAGTACTCAGGAGGAGGCTGACACAGGGGGATTGCCAGGAGCTCAAGGCCAGCCTAGGTTACAAAATGCATAGGAGGCTAGTCTGGGAGGCAACAGAGTAATATTGTCACAAGCAAAATGAAAGAGTGAATGAATAGCTAAACAGCAGCATCAAAAAAGGAAATTTGATATTTGTTTAGAACCAATTTGATTATAGTACTTGCCCATGAAAATAGGTAAATATTCTTTATGAAAGCAATAATAGCGCATAATGAAATGGAAAAATATCCTATGAAATCTATTTTAGGATCCCACTTAAAATTGGGACTTATCTTAGAAAAAATTAATTTTAAAAGGTCAATAAAAAATACCTTTATGGGGACAAATTTTTATGGAACCTGGAAAACTTATTTCCTCATCTTTGGGAGTACAAATGATAAAGTATTTTAGTAGTACCCCCCCCCAATTCCCTGTCAGTACTTTCAATTGACTTCGAGGCTTCTTAGTTGTTGCCATCTGTTTAGACTGCGCACTATCAGAAGAAAGTAGTTACCTTGATACTTGTAAGAATTTCTAGCTTTTACTCCTTCAAATCCACAAATGCTCCACATGCAAACCTTGATATTCAATGGGCCTTTGTCACTGGGGATCTTAACAGCTCATGCGCAGCACCCGTCCTTAATTGTATGGATGTTTTTATTTAAGAAAAAAAAAAATCAACAGCAGTACTGAGAACGCCACTGAACGAATCTTAAACTTTACCAGCTTCCTTGGTGGGAAAGTTGTTGGTTACAATCATCCCCAATGGTAATTTATGTGTTAGTTTAGTTGCAATCTTGAATATCCATTTTTTAATACCTAATATTTAAGGAAACATTATTCTAAGCAGCCCAGTTACCCACTTGAGTCTGTATACTGTATTCAATGTGCACTTTGTATCAAGCACAGCTATATTGTGTGTTAGTCCTTGTGTTGTCTTCAGAGAGTTCCAGAAGAATAAGCTTTATCACAGTTAAACATATAAATAATGTCTTACTTTACAAAAAGGAGTTATTTTCATTTATGCATTTATGTCTGAGTGAGTGAATGCCATAAGTGTCTGTGCCTATGGAGAAGGAAAGAGGGCATCAGATCCCCTGAGCTGGCATTATAGACAGTTGGGAGTCACCTGACCACTCAGGGCCTCTGGAAGAGCAGAAAGTGCTTTTAACTACTGAGCCATTGTTTTTTGTTTTTGTTTTTGTTTTTGTTT
The DNA here is from genome assembly GCA_902729485.2 of Mus minutoides. Classification (NCBI taxonomy): domain Eukaryota; kingdom Metazoa; phylum Chordata; class Mammalia; order Rodentia; family Muridae; genus Mus; species Mus minutoides. The sequence continues at coordinate 441,644 of LR750455.1, read as the reverse complement.
TTGTTTTTGTTTCTGGCTCAATAATGCCTTCCTTCAAAGTGAGATTTGAGGATCACAAATGTCATTTGCCTTAAGCACAAAGCCCACTGCCACCCACAATGGAGCATATGCAGATGGAAGTCATTCGCATATGTAATTATATGAATAGTACCAAAACATAGCGGAGGTGCAATAATCGTGGCCTATTAATACTGCATACTTTAAATTTTTAAAATCAATAAATTGCAAGCTTTATTTAGATAGCATCTATGTATGTTCCAAAGAATCCGGATGTAAACAGTTATTCAACACATTATATCCCTTCCCCGCTTGCTGTGTTCACATAAGCATAAAAGTAAAAGACAATTTAACACTGCTCAGATTTCTCTAATCTTGGTGCTTCTCATAAATGCTTACACACTAGGTGGCAGCAACATGTAGAAGATCTGACTGGTGCTGCCAAGGTGCCTGCTTCTGCCCAGGCAGGTTGGCAGCTTCCTGTCCCTGCTATTGGCCCCAGTACTTCTGGTCAGTGAGAATGCACTTCTCAGCAGATGCCCATAGAGCCCTCTAACACCCCTTTCCCCACAGCAGCCATGTCAGTATGCTATTGGAGATTTTAGCCATTTTTAGTGTCACATATTACTACATGGGAGACTTATATTTGACACCGCATGCTTGTCCTCTGTTGATTTATTTTTATAGCTATAAGCTTTTGATGAGGATGTTTTTTATATGTTTTAATTTTTTTTAAGATGGTGTCGTCTGCAAGCGCCATAAACGACGCCCCACCTTCACCTCCTATGTGTTCGAATTAAAGTATTATTTTCTGTTTTGAATAATATGGTTCTAATGGTTCCGTCATCTCCTATTAAGAGAAATGTGTACAGTTTCCACAAATGGAGACTGTATCTCCATCTGACACCCATGGCATACCCTTGTCATGGACTTGCTCACAAAACCCTGGACCGAAAATTCAGGCCACTCTGCATTTCACAGCAGTGGAACTGTAGTGGATCCTAAATAAAATGTCAAGAATGATTCGTTTTTAGAAGATGCTCAGTCTGGACATTCTCTGCTACCGTATTCTATGTGGACATCTTTCTCTGCTCCAGATGAGGTTATCCCTGCCGATGGTCTTTAACACTGCTCTAATCTCTCATTCCATCACGTCTATGGCCTGCATGGTTCCAGATGCTCCAAGTATAGGCTGTATCATTTGGGCACGGACAGAGTTCTCTTTCAGGGAGGAGTTAAACAAATCTTAGGATTTATTTGTTTTTCTGTGTGGTTTGAATTAAGTATTACAACTACTGAAAGCATTCATAAGCAGGATTTAGGGTTTGCTGACGGACTTTGAACCACCCAAGGTCTTTCTTATAGATGGAAGGGACTGATCCCTTCAAAGCCACAAGCTACAGTATTGACACTGTGGAGTCTCTGAACACTTCATGCAGGAGAAGACGGACAAGGAGGCTGGGTCAGTCAGCTAGCTGTATCCTCTTTAATGTGCATCTGGTTCCAGAGTTGTTCAGCCTCGTCCCTGTCAGCTATATTTGCTCACTCATAGCAAACCTTTCCCCCTTTACATTTCCAGTAGGATTTAAACAATGATTTGTTTTTGTTTTAGTATCAGGGCCTTTCATGAGGAATCATATCCAATGTGCTTCCTGGATTTTACTAACCAGCATGTGACTACTAAATAGAAGAGTTTTCACCAGTACAAATAATGGATCTTAAGTTACTTGAATTGTGAAGAATTGGGTCAGCAGAGTAAATGTACCATGTAGGGAATTAAGTCCCAACCTGTTCAGAGACTGAACATGATGAACTGGTCAGTGCTGCTCCAGTAGCAACTGTCCTATGGGTTTTAATGGGTTTAGAACCCAAATCTCTTCCCAGAAAGCACCAAGTTCCCTTTAGCCTGTTGTCCTCAATGACTTTCTCAACTTGAAATGATTCTGCTAGAGTTCTACCTTCCTCTGCCTAGACATCTATTAACTGTGAATGGAGCCACTGTCTGTATTCTCCTTAGACCAATCAAAATAGCCAGGAGCTCACTTAAGCCCTTACAAAGTAATTTCAAACACTGCTACTAAGAGAGCATCTAATGTCTGGTCCTTACTGCTCAGTATTGGTTTTATCACTTGTTACTTTCAAACCTGGGAGAGGGGATTTCTGAAACCTCTGATATGAAGGCTAAGAGCTAAAATCATTGTTCAAAGTAATATAAGATCGAAAGTCTGCAGTAATACATCCCAAGTGAGAGAATGTTGGGGTCTACTGCCCACAGTGGATGGGGTTCCTGGAGGATTGGCCTGAAGCTGAAATGAAACTAAGGGAGTGGGGGAAGAAAAATATCTCCAAGGCTACATGGTTGCTTCCGCTTAGGACGACTCTTTAATGGTGGCCAAGCATTTGGGGATAAAGGAAGGGAAGCCCCGCCCCCAGTCTTCTGCGCAGGCGTTCTGGAGTTTGGCGGGAACCGAAGTATCATGACATCTCGCAGGTTGCACAGGTGGTCATTGCACCAACTATGTTGGTGGAGAAGGAACACCACAAGAGAACGTTCCTCTATCAGCAATATGTGGATCTGTTGATGTTCACGGATGGAGAATGACGGTTATGCTGACATCTAGAGGCTGAAGGCAAGAGGTACAGGTAAATATCCTAGGAAACATAGGCATCTCCTACAAAGAGTAAATGTAGAGTTGTATATTGTGACACAGAAAACACAATTGCCCCCTTCTTAGGACTGGCCAAGAGTCATTTATGCTGTAAGCAAACCATCACCCACACCCCTAGGAGTAACCTGATAAACTGATTAGCTATAAAAGACAGGCTTTGGTGGACTTTGCTCTATGTCTAATGAGTAGATATTTGCTCATATCTAATCAGGAAAAGTCACACAACAAACTGAGATTTCAAGCAAGCACCACTACGCCCAGCTTTTCATGTGTATGCTGAGAATTGAACTCAGGTCTTCCTGTGTGAGTGACCAGCACATTATTGACTAAGCTACTTCCCAGCCCCTCATTTGTTCTTTAGATAGCTTTTTATTCTAATCTTTCTTTGTAGCCTAATGGTTCAGGTTCCTCCTTGGTACATGGAAAAAGCAAAGGCAGAGGCTTGTCCAGTGTATTTAGTATGCTGGTTGGAAAGAGTAATTATCTTCCTTGAATACTCTAGGACCTGGAAATAGAGTTGAGGATGTAGTTTTCCAGAAAAAAATGTGTTTAATGGAAGTCTACCAAGTGTTACCAGAGAGGAGAAGAAACACATGAGTCCAAATAACTAGTAAGTCTGGAATAAGCTAGGTCCTTCTACCTGGCATCCGATCATCTGGAGAGGTTTATATAGGGCTACGGCTTTAGAACAGGCCCTATCGAGACTAAGAAGATATCTTTTTAAAGTGTCTAGTGATGTTGATTTTCATGTTTGAGAAGCTGGGATCTGGGGGTTTCTGGTGAATATCTGACATATAGGTAAAGTATCCATGGGTCCCATTACACCTGGTATAGGCTTACAGAGCCCAGGAGACTTGAGACACATTGGTGGCCATTGAGTTCCACACAGGTCCAGTGTGATTTATGTCTATTTCCCTCTGGTCTTCAGTTGGGTCCAGCTCTTTACTGCTCCATTCCTGGCTCTAAATAGAGTGGAGTCAGTGTAGCAGTTTTGAATACATTGTTACATGTTCCTTGGGTTATTCTAGAGGCAAGGCAAAGGAAGAGATCAAGATCAATCTTTAAATTTGACACAATTTTATATTCTCCTCATAAGAACGTATGCCATAAAACAGTGTTTTCTCGTCTGAAAAGCTTCTAATTGTTGACATCTGTGTTGTTGGGACTTCGTAGACTTCCTGCTAACACTACCCCCACTGCTGCAGGCTTTTAAACTATAAGACATCATAGTATAATGCTCAGAAGATTGGCTGAGATGTACATGACAAAACTTCCATACTCTAAAGATTCTTGTCCACAGCTTGTCTTATAGTCCTTTCTTTAAAAAAACTTTTAATAATTATTTTATTTATGTGGATGGATGTTATGCCTGCCTGCATATATGTCTGTATTCTCCATGCATACCTGGCACCTGCAGAGTTCAGAAGAGAGCATTAGACCTCCTGGATTGAAGTTGCAGATGGTTGTGAACTGCAATGTGGGTACTGGGAATTGAACCTGGTCCTTTCGTAGAGCAGCAGGTGCTCTTAACTCCTGAGCCATCTCTTTAGCCCCATTTCTCCATAGTTTTCTTAATGTTAAAATCTTTATATTTTCTGCTTATCATACTTTACATTTTAAAAAGCATACAGTATACTATAAAGATGAATTATTGCATTATTCATGACAATCTCATCTGATTTAGGTATTTTTAATATTTTCCTTTAATATTCTTCAGGACCCTACTGTGTATTAAATATACATTACATATTAATACACATAAATGTAAATATAAATTTGCAGAGGTACACAATTTGAAAAGCTAAAATACAAGCTAATCTCAAACTTGGGTAAATACATGCCTGAAATAGGCACCAGTACTATTATTACAACACACATAGGTTATTAATTATGAGTGAATGTGTGGAAATATGCACCTGCCCATAAGCACATCATGAATCTCTTTGAGGTTTGGTATGAAAAATATGTAAATGCAGGCCAGTCATGATGGTATAGGTCATTAATATCAGTACTAGAAAGACTGTGGCAACTGTCTTAACAACCACAGCAAAAAAACCCTAAATCTACATAATCAAATATGAACTCAAAACTAGTAATATTTTTTCATACTGTGAATATCTGGTACCTATCACAACCTTGCTCTTAACACCACCCTCACATAGTCATTATTTTGCAGCAGCAATGAAAACCATTACGATTCTATTCTCAATCACTGTGGTGGTTTGAAAGGTATGACCCCCATAGACTCACGGGTTTCGGTGTTTGGTTTGTAGGAAGTGGCATCACGGGAGTTGTGGTCTTTTTGGAGGAGATATGACCCTGGGACTAATCTTTGAGGTCTCAGAAGCTAGGTTTTACACCTAGGGTGGTGGTTCTCAACCTTCCTAATACTGGAACACTTTAATACAGTCCCTCATATTGTGGTGACTCCCAACCATTAAATTATTTTTGTTGCTACTTCATAAGTATAATTTTGCTATTTCTATAAGTCTTTTTATTAGATATTTTCTTCATTTACATTTCAAATGCTATCCCCAAAGCCTCCCCCGCCCTGCTCCCAACCCACCCACTCTCGCTTCCTAGTCCTTGCATTCCCCAGTACTGGGGTATATAAAGTTTGCAAGACCAAGGGGCCTCTCCTCCCATTGATGGCCAACTAGGCCATCCTCTGCTACATATGCAACTAGAGACACAGCTCTGGGGGGTACTGGTTAGTTCATATTGTTGTTTTTCATATACGATTGCAGACCCCTTTAGCTCCTTGGGTACTTTCTCTAGCTCCTTCATTAGGGGCCCTGTGTTCCATCCAATAGATGACTGTGAGCATCCAATTCTGTATTTGCCAGGCACTGGCATAGCCTCACAAGAGACAGCTATATCAGGGTCCTGTCAGCAAAATCTTGCTGGCATATGCAATAGTGTCTGGGGTTTGTGGTTGTATATGGGATGGATCCCCGTGGGCAGTCTATGGATGGTTCTTTCTTCTATCTCAGCTCTGAATTTTATCTTTGTAATTCTCTCCATGGGTATTTTGTTCCCCATTCTAAGAAGGAAAGAAGTATCCACTAGTTGGTCTCCCTTCTTCTTGAGTTTCATGTGTTTTGCAAATTATATCCTGGTTAGTCTAAGTTTCTGGGCTAATATCTGCTTATCAGTGAGTGCATATCATGTGTGTTCTTTTGTGATTGGGTTACCTCACTCAGGATGATATCCTCCAGATGCATCCATTTGCCTGAGAATTTCATGAATTCATTGTTTTTAATTGCTGAGTAGAACTCCATTGTGCAAATGTACCACATTTTCTGTATCCATTCCTCTGGTTGAGGGGCATCTGGGTTCTTTCCAGCTTCTGGCTATTATAAATAAGGCTGAGTATCTGATATGCAGGTTATCAGATTTACAACCCCTAGGTCTCGACTCATAAGTTGAGAATCACTGGTCTAGAAGACTGTTTTCTTATTCCCTAGGGAAGCCCATTCGCTCAAGACCCTCCACTCCTTAAAAAGGGGACCTAAGCTTTTCTTTCTATTTCTGCTATCATCTGGCTCCAGTTAACACTGAACATATATGGGACATTCTTTTCAGGACTTTGCTTAGCACTGAAGGCCCTTTTCATTAACCCATGTCACCAGCATTTTCAGACACTATCATCTCTATGCTATATCTGTCTGTGATTATTTTGGCTAAATTTGAAATCTTCAAAATTGGTTATTGGACAGGTGAGATGGCTCAGCACTGGAGTTATTTGCTACCAAGCCTGAAATCCAACTTTGATTCCCAGGTTCCCTGTGTTGGAAGGACAGAATGGATTCTGTCATAAAGTCATCCTATACATTCCGTGTGTATGAGCACTCACAAGTGTGTGTGCATGCACATGTGTATGTGCATGTATGTGTACACTCCCCCCCCACATATGCAAATGAGTAAATATAAGTGGAAATTTTGGACAAAGTGAATGGTGCAACTGGAGGAGTGGACCTGGAACAAGAATGTGGTCCAGATGTGTCCAAACCCTGAAAATCTCAACTTGAGACTGGCAGGAGTAAAGATGGCTCCCTCTCTGTTCTGGACCTGGATGCCATAGTGCATATATATGTATAATCCTACCTCAGCCCACCATGAGGTGGTCATGTAGCCTCATGGTCAAATTACAGTTTTAACTTCCTTTCTCCTTAAAAAGGACAGGTCCAACAATCACCTGGAATTCCACCTCATGTAGATGAAGTATTTATAGCACCTCAGCCCCAGACAATAATCTAGACTTACCTCAAAAACCCCTACCCAGTCCCCAAGGTTTATATAGTCCTTATTACCCCTGAATGAACAGAGCTGTCACACTGAACCTCTACTCCCAACTCATTTCAGCACTCAAGATAACAAAGTTCCTGCAAACCCATCTGCCTTGGCAAGCTCTGTTCCTTTCATTCCAGCTGGGCTTGCATGGTGGTACACACCTTTAACCCTACTAGGAAGGCAAAGATAGGAGTATCACTGTGAATTTGGGGCCAGCCTGGTCTTCAAAGTTAGTTCTAGGACAGCCAAAGCTAAATGGTGAGACTCTGTCTCAATACCAAACCAAACCAAACCAAACCAAACCAAACCAAACCAAACCAAACCAAACTAAACTAACCAAAGATAATAAACCCCCAACTAAACCCTCAAAAACAAAGTAAAAAATTGTATGTTGAGTTTCATGTTCTCTCACAACACATAACCAATATATTTCATACTACTAATTAATATATCAATAAAAGGGCTAAGGTATAGTTCATAACGATTGCTTGCTTAGTGTGCACAAATCTCTAGACTTCATACTTATTACCGAAAACCCAAAAACTGTACACACACACACATGTTTATTTTCACCAAGGGTGATCTCATGTTCCAGTCTTAGCCCTTGGGAAGTGGAGACAGGAGGATAATGTGTTTGAAACCAACCTGGACTACATAGCAAGAACCTTTCAGTAAGTAAATGAACAAAGAAAAGAAAAGAAAAGAAAAAGGGAGAAAGTATGTGCTAGATGTGTATACTCAAGTGAAGGAGATAGAGCAAATTCATAGAATAGGATTTTTTTCTTATTCCCAACAGCCGTTTTTCTTTGTGTATGAAGTAAAACTTGTTGACATTTATCAAGGTCTTCTAATTAGCATAACAGGTTTGGATAGCATGGGTTACCTTTTCTGTTACTTTCACTTTTCTCATTTTTCTATCTTCAAATAAAATCCATTCAGTTGTCTGTTATGTTTCATTCTTTTTTTTTTAATATTTGTGACAGTGCATCCTATTCATTGGTGCACATTTTCAGCACATGGTATTGCTTTTGTAAAGATAATTACTCTTCCTCTTACACACATACTCACACACACACACACACACACACACACACACATACAGAGAGAGAGAGAGAGAGAGAGAGAGAGAGAGAGAGAGAGAACAAGAATGAGGTCGAGGTGTGTCCAAACCTGCATTGCTATTCCAGCTCACCAAAGTCAGAACTGCTATCACCAAACAAACATGTAACAGAACATGCTGGTGGAGAGGCAGGAAAAAGGAACACTTATACACTTCTACTGGGAACACAAAATAGTCTATCCACTATGGAATTAGTATGGGGGTTCCTCAGAAAATCTAAAATTTGAATTTCCATACAGCACAGTTATCCTACAACAGGGTACATATCTGAAGGACTACAGAGATATTTGCACATATGCCTTTACTGCTGAACATTCATAATATCCAATATGGAATCAACCAAGGTTCTTTAACCATCAGCAGACAGATGGTTAAATAAAATATGGTCTCCTCATCAAGGAAACAGATCTTTGTAACAAATAGAGACTATTACAGGAATTCACAACCAATCAAAATGTGGAGTTGTAGAACTCCATCTCAATGAATAGAAAACATTTTCTGTACTTCAGGCTCAAGGAACATGGCAAAAGATGGGGAAGAAAGATTGTAAAGTCAGAATATCAAGGAGCTTGCTGTGAGATTGTATCTCTTAGTGATATCAGAAGTTATACCCATTAAAGGCTTACCAACATAATGACCTAAACCTGAGGTGAACAAAGACAACAACAGTAGACTGGGAAAATCCACAAGGCCTGAGCCTTACTAAAATAACTACAGGCAATTAAGAAATGCAGAGAATAGGAGAAACCGTCTTGTCTTGAGAAGAGCACAAGTATTGATTATCCAAAACATGTCACAGCAATTAATGAAAATACAATTAGTGAATTTGAAAGAGAACAAGTAAGTGTATATGACAGGGTTTGGAGTGAGTGATGAGAAAAGTCAAATGACATTATTATAATCTCAAAAATACAAGAGAAAATGTAGTAGAAAAATACACAAAGGGGTTTTATTCAGTTACTTTCTTCAAGGTATTACTTGGTAGTCCAGGCTAAAAATAGCTCTCAATGTCTGTGCCAATTTATGAACTCACATTTTTAAGGAAAAAAAATCAGTATATTTCCTGGAGTTTCTTGAAAAAAGAAGACTAGTGACCACTCTCAGAATTGTGATGAGGCAAAGTGTAGTCATGCTGGCTTTCCCAGCAGCCAAAAACGTCAAAAAAAATGTGTTTGTCAAGCAAACAATATGAGAGATTGAGGTGGCCACCAGGAATGTGCTGAATGTTCCAAGGGGATCAGGGAAGAGAAATTGAAGTCTGTCAGTGTGCTGAGTTCTTCCACACTTCTTTACACCCACAACTGTGTTCTTGTCTCCCATCATAATCATAATATACAGATATCTATTCTGTAACATTGAATTTCCAAGCTAGAAAGAAACCCGGCATATATTTCCAGAATCACTATAGTATAAGCTGTCAAAACCTATCCCCCCACCCCCAGACATTCTGCCTTGTGAGTCAACACCCAGGAAGCCATTACTTACTCCTCTCCATCTCCAGACAATTCCAGAAGTGGAGCTTTCCAAATCCTTGTCATTTTTCTAAGTGCCATGAAGGTAGCTTTTCTGTCCAAAGTTGTCAGCAAACAGCTGGCCATTTATATAAAATGTTTACCCTCTCAGAAGTCTATTCTGGGAGAAATAAAGAAGATGCGTAATGTACTAAAAATAAGCACAAAGTCATAAAAGATCAAGAAGAAGAAGAGGAGGAGGGAGAGGAAGAAGAAGAGGAAGAGGAAGTGGAAGCTGGGCGTGGTGGTGCACGCCTTTAATCCCAGCACTTGGGAGGCAGAGGCAGGCGGATCTCTGAGTTTCAGACCAGCCTGGTCTACAGAGTGAGTTCCAGGACAGCCAAGGCTACACAGAGAAACCCTGTCTCGAAAAAAAAAAAAAAAAAAAAAGAAAGAAGAAGAGGAAGAGGAGGAAGAAGAGAATGAGGAGGAGGAAGAGGAAGAGGAAGAAAAGAATAGACTGTGAAGTAAGGACTTGGAGCTGAAGTCTTGCTTAGTGCAGGGGCACTTGCCTGGCTGATGTGAAGTCCTCAGTTCAGTGTTAACTAATATTTATTTAAACACATTTTTCTGCACACTGAGCCAATGGTTCAGTCATTTAAACATCTGCAGTGCAGGCAGGCAGGTTTTCAGCATGTACACAAAAATCCAGATGTGGGCATGCATTTGTAATTCTAGCACTAGGAAGTAGAGATAGACAGATCCCTGGCTGCACTGGCCAGCCAACTTAGCTGAATTGTTAGGCTTCAGGTTCCAAAGAGAGGCCCTGGCAGCCAAGACTCTCTTCTGACCTTTATAAACATGTTTGTACATATGCATGTGCTTTGGATAGAAGCCTCTTAGAGGAGAAAAGAAGGATGTGACTCCATGCTGTGATGGCTTTACTTCCTCAGCTTTAGTGCAGTGCGTCCCAAGCTTCCCAACACTTTGACCCTTTAATAGAGTCTTTCATGTTTTTGGTGACCCCCCCCCCAACCATCAAATTATCTTGCTGCTTCTTTATAACTGTAATTTTGCTACTGCTATGACTCATAATGTAAATATCTGATATGTGAGTCTCAGTCCACAGGCTGAGGAATGCTGAGTTAGATCTTATTTTGATCATCACCAAGACATCCATTTAAAAAATGCCCAATTTTATGTAAATTCTTAAGAGTTAATTATGAGTGCAAATTTCTAGAGGGCTCTCTCTCTCTCTATCTCTCTCTCTCTCTCTCTCTCTCTTTTTAAATCCCTTTTTGGCTTTTGAGGCTGAAAAGTTTAGGATGGCCTTGTATGTGAGTGTGTGTTCTCTCATAGTTATGGGAGACATTGGTAGGGATAAAACAGAGAAAGTTGTCAAGAGAAATAAGGGAAATAAATGATAGATAGACTTTATCCTGACATCATGACGAATTGTGGCATTAAAAGTGAAGTGGGGAAATTACTTGACTACAATTGCAAAGAGCAATGCATCAGTAGGTACCGTTGGTGCATAACCCTCTGGAGGAGGCAGGTTTGATGCTACTGAAGAGTCTTATTATGCTGAGGCACTGAACACCCATGATGGCTTGTGGTGTGCCAGCAGCAGCAAAAAAAAAAACCCCAAAAAACAAACAAACAAACCACCTCACGGGAATAATACAATTTACTATTACTTTACAAATATGACATACAAACTTCTGTTTTGTTTGTTAATGATTCACTAACTATATACACTGTTCAAACAGGTTGAATTAACCTATTGAATTCTCTCACTAAGTTAATGAGACAAGCTGCAGGTCACCTCTGAGGCAGAGAGAAAGTTGCACACTCTAGCTAGTCTACAGTGGAGCTGCATTGAGATGCATCCATGTAAAGATGACTGATGTAAAAACCTTTTGCCAAACTGTTACTAAGGAGGTCATAGCGACTGTATAATCCCTCAAAACTGAAGAACCAGAACTGGGCCTTTGTGGTAAGACAATGTGTCCTGGGTCTTAGAAGACAGAATAATGTTTTTCAAGCCTGACATAAACTTACTGAAGCATAGTTGAATGAAACAATGTGAACCTCTGCATCCTTTCCTAACCAGTTATTTTCAGGATGAGTTCAATTGTAACACAATAGAGGTGGCCATCTTGGTGGGAAGAAAGCCAGGAGTCTTCTGACCCAAACCTGTGCTTCCCATCTATTCTGTATGGAGACGCCCAGAAACTTCCCAAACTAGGTTCTCTCCATCGCTCTTGGTTGCTTACCATAAGTTGATGGCTCAGACTATGGCAGAAAAGCCCACGAACTTTTGATATAGGTCATAAAGAAATCAAAGTAGAATTGACCTGAAATCTTCCTCCCTTCTGTGCCAGAGGATGTTATGTAGGCAAAAATTCATCAGTGTTCTTTCCGGCTCTGAACTTTTCATATTTTAACACTGATTGTCCAGGCAAAAAGTGCCCTCTGGTGCAATGATATGGGGGTAACCAAACCTATTTGGGCAGATTTGAGGCATTCTTCTTAGAGAATTCATGTTTATGACTATAAACTAGGTCAAAAGGTGATGACTGGGAAATTATCAGTCTTAGGAGGAAACCTCCTATTGTTTTACTAAATGGTTGTTTTGTCAGATTAGCACCTGGGTATTTATGTTTATATCTCTAAATCCTTGCTACTCTCAACTGTGGTCAGCAACGCTCCTTCGTGTAGTGGGCAATGACTAATGTGGAGACTTGTAACTGCTCAAAATTCTTAGAATAAGTGACTGTTGCATGCTCAGCCCTAAAGGGACATCTATTTTGTTCAGTGCTCATAAAGCATAGAAAAAGAGTGGGTAAAAAGGGAGAGAGAGGATAGGGAAGAAAGATATGACACATTCTTCTGGATATGGCATGGCCACTGTGTTCATGAACACACAGTATTTATGGTAGGCTGAAAATGATCTCAACATTAGCTGAGAAACTATTGGCCATAGATTACTATTGTGGGGACGCAGCAAATTGTTTTACTTTGGTGATATAGCTCCAGGCTGTCTGTGCTTCAATAAATGACCCAATCCCCACACGCATAGTGGAAGCATTAATTGGACTGTTTACTGTGAATTTGGGGGAAAAACATGTTATAAGGGTCTAGGAGGAATTCCTGGGTATGAGGCATGCATACGGCCAAAATATATTGTATACATGCAAAATAAATAAAGAATGCTTAGGAAAACCATCTGTTATGTGGATTTAAAGGAAAACAGAAATCATTAAGCAGGAAACAGGGTAAAGTGGAAATAAACATGGGAGAATGCTGTTTAAGAATTAAATTAGTCTGCCTCTTTCACTTTAAGTAAGATTATATACACATCTCATCTAGTTTCCCGTTCTTTTAGAAGGCTCGCATTTCTTGAAGTGAGAAAAATCCATGGTGGGCTGTTCATTGCAGGAACCAGGAAGCTCTTAGCTTGCTAGATCGTTTGTCTTATTCTCTCTTGGTGCTGTAGCCTCAAGTCTTATGACCCTGATAGTCATCAGGGAAAGAAGGCAATGCATGAGGCTTTCTAAATCCTCAAAATGCCAGTGACAGCTTCCTGTAAAACACCCTGGTCTTTGTCTAGTTGAGGACAGATGTCCTCACACGTCCGTTTTCAGTTTCCGCGTGCGTGACTTTCCCGGGGAAGTTTGAGGAGCAGCCTTTCATTCTGTCTCACCCCCTTTGAGTCACATAGCTGTACACTGGCACCAGGCACTTCAGAAAAGAGTGACGGTATGAAACAAGGAAGCAGGGGCAATGGGTTCCACAAGAAGGGTGTGTCTCCAAAGTGAGGCGAGGAAGCAGAGAAACAAAGCCACCGTCCTAACTTTTTCTAACCTGGATACTTTGGTGGAGTCGCTTGAAGGGCCCACAGGCTGAGATTAAGGACCCCCCAAATGGGCTGAGTGTTGAACTCGAGAAATCTTAAATACATAAGAAAACGTGACGTTCACTTCTGGGGTTTCCAATTCAGTTGACATGATGATGTCTGGGCGCTGGTATTTTTAAGGCCTCTCCTGACAAATAGAATGTTCAGTCAGAAGTGAGGATTACTGGGCTCCATAAATGTGTCAATTGTTCATGTGTAAGAACCATGTGATGTACTCCCACTGCCTTTCGTTTGCATTTTTACTGGAAGTTCAGATTTTGACGAGGAATTGAAGGACGTAAGCGTCATTTGCTACAGTAATTTATGTGTTTGTGTCATTTTGAGGCCCTACTAAAACCCGAGATCTGTTTGGGTCTCCTAAACCACGAATTATCCTAGAAATTTCTGATAACGAGTTTAAAAGGTGTATCCTTGTCAATAAAGTCATTATTGGTAACCAGAAACTATTCGTATGTTCTGCAAGGGTGTTCTTCCAGAAGTCAGACAGTAACTCAAGTTCTCCATTGGTAAAACCTGGCACCTCCTTTAGCATGGCTGTCAGTGTCCTGTTACTCACTGCCTCTTGAAGGTGAAGACATGAGAGGTGAAAGTGAGCCAGTTGGGTGAGGGGCAGTTCCCACCAGCCCTCCACACCCAGAAGGTGCTGTAGCTCAAAGCAGTGGGGGCCAACTGTGGCTGCAGAACCTTGGGAGATCTGTCTGTTGACAGCAGAGCTGAGGAAATGCTGATAGATAGCATTAGAGTTGATGGTTCAGGATCATGGCAGAGAAGTTGGGATCTAATGCCTCAATTTTTCAAATGTTTCTTTTAATAATCCTTTGATCCTTACATTTATAATATTGATATAGCAATTTACCATTTCTTTGGGAGATTAGTTGGCTGTCATTTAGATGGGAATGGATCAACATTGCTTCCATCACTGTATTAGAAGTTACCTGAAAACCACAGTGTGTGTGTGAGTGAGTGTGTGTGTGTGTGTGTGTGTGTGTGTGTGTGTGTGTGTACATACATATATATGACTATGTATAATAGAAAAGTAATTTGAATAATATAGATATGGTATAAATCTTAGTATGAAATTAATTATAAGGAATAACTTCACTCAACAGCACTATGCTCATGAGAAAGACGTGTGGACTGACTACAGTGTTATATACAATTAGCAAGGAGCTAAGCTGGTCAACTATTTAATGTGATAGATAGATAGATAGATAGATAGATAGATAGATAGATAGATAGATAGAGAGATAGAGAGATAGAGAGATAGAGAGATAGAGAGATAGAGATAGAGATAGAGATAGAGATAGAGATAGATAGAGATAGAGATAGAGATAGAGATAGAGATAGAGATAGAGATAGAGATAGAGATATATATAGATATATATTGTTCATAGTACTATAATACCCAGTCTTTTTTATTAGATTATTTCTTTTATTCACATTCAAAATGTTGCCCCTCCCAGTGGTCCCCGCTCCCAGACTTCTTCACCCCATCACTTCTCTGTCTCTGAGAGGATGCTCTCCCCACCCCTCCCAACTCATCCTCCTCCCACAGCATCTTCTTCCCTGGGTCATCAAGTCTCTATAGGATGTATATTTTGAATTTTTTCTAATGTGAAGGCTCAATACAAAGCTATGACCTGTTTATTTCTAGTTTATCTAAAGTCTCTATCGCATTTCCCATAGATAATATAATAAAAAGCCACTAAAGTTACATAGACATTTATGAACTGAGAAAAAAAATGCGAATAGTAATCTCCCCTCAATTGAATGAATGGCCAGAGACAATGTTATAAACAGAGTAAATTACTTTGTTTCCTTCCACACTATTCCCAGGCTCTGCTAGGACATGATGCCTTTAGCAGGAGGAGAATGAAGTTAATACAAAAGACGAAGCTTGGCTGTGAGTCTCCACCACACATGTCTCATAGCCTATCGGTTTGCCTGTCATTGGCAAGTCGTGCTTTTAAGTTAATTAATTATTGCTTCTTCCAGAAATATCGTAAGTTTCCTCTTGATATTTAAGTAATTTTACTTCTCAACTATCAGCACTTCTGAGAACAGCTAGTTGACAATGAGAAGCATCAGAACAGGTCAAATAACTTCACAACATTATTGATTGTTAGGATCGAATGAGCTTGCGTATGAAGTTTAGAGCAGTGGTTCTCAACCTTCCTACTGCTGTGACCCTTCAATACAGTTCCTCATGGTGTGGTGACCCCCAGCCATAACATTATTTTCATTGCTACTTCATAACTATAATGTTGCTACTGTTATGAACCATAATGCAACTATCTGATACTCAGGATATCTGATATATGACCCCTCTGAAAAAGTGACCTACAGGTTGAAAAACCTCTGCTTTAGACATTTTAAATCTGTTTAGGCGAAGAGTAAGATAAGCCTACATCTCCAGGAAGAGACACCCAAGAATCAACTAGAGTTACAGTAGCCTGTAACTCTAGTTCTGTACATACTACATTACTCTCCTGCATAGCTTCCTCTGTCAGGAAGACCTGCTAGGCCAGGAGACTGGTCTTGGATCATTTCTATATATATATATATATATATATATATATATATATATATATATATATATATATATATATATATATATAATACACATACTCATATAGAATATTCTTCTTCCTGACAGTAATTCAGATAGTAGTAGAATCTTACTGTCCATTCACACAGATAACGATAAAGTGGTTGAAGATTGAGTAATTTAAAACAAAACAAAAGCTAACAGAAATGTACACTTAGTTACATCTTCTGTTTGTTGGTTAATCCTGTCAGATACTCTAGACTTTGAACTTCCCTCTTCTGGACTCATTCACAGTTTAAAAAGGAAAATTTAAACTAATCTTGAGGCTGGAGACAGGTCAGCATTTAAGGCCACTTGTTCTTGCAGAAGACCCAGGTTCAAGTTCAGCATGCACATGGTGGCTAACAGTAGCCTGTAACTCTAGTTTTTGAGGATCTGATGCTTTCATTTGGCCTTAGTAGGAGCCAGGCATACATGTAGCACACAGACCTACATGCAAACAAAACAATCATACACGTAAAATGAATATATTTAAGAAAAACACTGATTTAAAATAATTTTATCTGGCTATATTGAGGTCCAGATAGAATTTTAAGCCAAACAGGTTAAGCAAATGTTCTGAAGTTATACGGTCCCTGCCCTTTACCAGAACTTTAAATCTTCAAGTTGATATTGACCCCACATTCTGGCCTTACCCTATGTCTATGTAGAGCCACTGAGTATTCAAAAATTATTGAATAATTGCAGTTGAGGAAGAAGATGTTCTAGGAAATGGATGAAATGATCCAAGACCAGTCTCCTGGCCTAGCGGGTCTTCCTGACAGAGGAAGCTATGCGGGAGAGTAGGTGTCTAGCTGGAATCCAGCCTTCACTTTAATCTGCCTGGCTGGTTTTTAGGGGTGAATGTTTTCATAATAACCCAGTTACAGTGGCTTCCTATGTTATAGCTTGCCTTTGAGTCAGTAAGTGTTCCAGAACACTGATTTTGCAGTGGGTCCACAGATAGACTTCAGAGACATAGCACTGCCCATGTGAAAGTCTCTGAAGACTCCAGTTTATTTTTAGTTTTACATTTTTATGGGATTAAAGTCTACAACAGTCCTCTCAATTTTTAAGTGTTTTATGAAGCAAAGGAGACTTTGCTGTTACTTACTTAATAGGACATTAATTAAGAGAAATTGAGTTGTCTTATAAAACTGAAGGTCATACTTTCATATTCTGATTTCCTGGCGTCCCTATATTATACTTGTCAATAATACCTCTTTCTTAACCCCATTCAATTTCAGTTTCCCAGTGTTTTTTCATAGTTCCTAGCCCCTACTTTCAAAACTTAGGAAGAGAAAACAATCTTTAAAAATGCATTGCCAGCAGAGATACAGATGCCCATTGAGGCAGCCGCCTGTCCACTCTTTCATTCAGAGCTAAGCTGGAGGTCAGAGACAGGCCCACTGCTCCCCATGTTGGTAATAAGAAAATGTTCTCAGTGTGCCTTTTCATCTTGAGAACAATTTTAACTATTGTAACTGGGGTTTCTGCCTCTTCCTATATATAATCTTATATACAATGTATATAATCTGTACATTAATCTTATATGCAATGTCATTGAGAAACTGAAGCATAGAGAAAAGGTTTGCCTTTTTCTTCAGTGCTGCATGTGTCATCTGATGGAGGGTGCAGTGGTGGTTGTCACTGGGGCTCAGGCATTTAACTGGGAGACAAGGAGAAGTTTGATTTTTATTTTACACACATGTAAACAGACATGCAAATGAAGAAAATTCAGAGAAAACATGTATGTCTGATAAATTTCCAGGGAAAGAGCAAAAGATGATACTTAGTAATTTGAAGAGTTTAACAAGGTAAGTGTAGGCAAAAGTGTTCACAGAGCTTAAGGGAACAAAAGTCTGTGCATGGGCTTAGTGCAAGTAGAGAAACTTTATCTGCAGTACGTTCAGTGGGAAAGGGGAAGGGGAAGGGTTCACTGCAGGAATCCACAGAGAAGCATGTCTGGAAAAGACTCCCATAGAGGTATTGTCTCCAGTAAGACATAGAGACCTGGCTATACTCTACACCATCTTCCTATCCTTTAATGGTGTCTGCTTTGGTCAACCCTCTGTGAGCCAGGAATAAAGTCCATCACTGTGCAAGTCACATTGGTCAACTTAGTAGGAAACACAGACAGAATGGAGCAGGTTATTTGGTGAACTGGAATAAACAAGATCCAAGTTTAGGGAGCAATGTGATTATAGAAATAATCTCAGTCACTGGAAAGGAGTTTTCAGGGGCTTCAAGAATAGAAAAATATAATGAAGGAGCTATCAAATATAGTATTAACAGAAGCAAACAGAACCAGGATCTCAGCCCAGAGGTTGGGAGTAGAAAGTAGAATATGGTCTCAGAAAAACTTTAAAGACAAGAAACAGGTAGGCATTGTGATAAAGAAGAGGGGATCCAGAAGTAATAGTGATCCAGGATCCCCAGCGTGCAAGAGAAAACTCAAGAGTGTTTGGGTAACACCAGCAGACGTCACCATTCTCCAGCTCTCAACTCTTCTCTGAACTTATCAGCCATTTTCATGTTTCTTTTCTTTGGGAGAACAATTTTTTCCAATTGTTCAGAAAGTCTATCCTAGCAAAAGTTTTATCGGTGACTTTAGAATACACTAAACTATGCATAATACAAACTTGACTGAAAATATTTGATCTATTAGGGGAGTAAATTTGGCCTTAGTATTGTATTGATGATGGAAAGATGGGGCTATGTGTGGTCAGTCAGGTATCTAAAGAGAAATTGTTAATGGTCACATCTTTGAAGTAGACAGGTAAAAATTCTAGCCTAGTCATTTGCATAACTGAAAGTTTGCAGGAAAAGTTGGACACATATCTTGGTGGACTTAAGTTATGTTAAGAACAATATGGTAAAAGGAAAATAATAATAAATTCAATATGCATTAAATACTGTCATGATCAAATCCAAGAGTGCCACTGTTTGAAAAGGATTTAGTCAAAATATATTTTATTGTCTTAGTTTGTATAAATTGACTGTGAAATTATCTTTATGAAGGTAGGAGATAAGCAATCTTAGTGGGTAGCTGAGTAAGTAAGCAAGGGTTAGAGTAAGACGTACTTTAAAAATATAGTGTTTTTATACCATATGTATACATTATTTTAAAACTCTTCTATTAAACAAGAATTTTGAATTTCTTCAGAGTGCTAGAGAAAGATACATCATTAATCATACAATTTTACCTGGTTCATCTTAAACCCAATAAGACAAGCTGTAACCTTCCATTCTAGAACCTCCTTCCCTCCCTCCCTCCTTCCCTCCCTCCTTCCCTCCCTCCTTCCCTCTCTCCTTCCCTCCCTCCCTCCCTCCCTCCTTTCTTTCCTCCCTCTCTTCATTCGTGCTTTAACTTTCTTGGCCCTCTTCATTCCAGGATTCTTCCAACCTATTAACATTATTTAGAGGGAAATATTAGCCTGATATTTCTTCCACCCTTCAGAGAACAGCTTTACAAACAATATACATTTATGAACAGTATCTGCTCAAATGTGTCTTTATCTCTCCATGGAAACTGTCTTTGGGAAAGGCATCTGTTACTGCCTCATGTTTCATTACTGGTTCTATAGTTAATTGTTGAGGGATATTTGGTGCTGTTGAACACTTACTTACGTAGAAACTCTCTCCTGTCAATGCTCCCTAATTTCTCATCGCATTGACTTTCTTATTCGGTGTTTCTTCAAGGCTTGGTCTCCATTTCTTGTATTCTTTGAGTGAATGCAGTTGTGCGATGCTGTCAAGACTGTTGTTATAGTGTGTTCACTCTCATACCCTACAGACTGCTGTATGTGGCCTGTGGAAGAGTCTTGGTGAAAATATTATGCACATCTTTTCTGTTTTTCACCTAAAGGGGTGGAAAAAGGAGAATCTGTCAATGTGTAAGGAGAGTGCTATATTCAAGATATACTCTATATCAATAAATACTACAAAAAACAAAAAATCAATAGTGTGGCTGGGGCAGGGATAGGTGGCATGGATCTCCACATATGTGATAATTACAGATTCTTAAATGCAAAAATCTTATACAGTTATCAGAAGACCCAGAAAACTCAAGAAAGGTTGATTTTTGCATTTAAGTGTCCATAGAGTATCCTGACTCAGGGGAGTGAGCCTTGTTTGGTTGAAGCCTTCAGCTGATTGGATGAGGCTCACTCACCGTGAGAAGAGTAATCTGCTTGCTCATCGTTCACTAAGTTAAGCCTTATCCTTACGTTAAGACACCTTCACAGAAATAGGCCCAAGAATATTTGAACAAATGTCTGGACATGAAGACTCAATCGAGACTAAACACCACGTGTCAAACTCTAACCTTTAACTTTTGTAAGCTCTTCTTTCAATTTTTAATATTCAGTTGCACTCATATTCTCTGCTGTTGAACAATTTTCAAACATGGATTTATTATTGCTCAGTTCAAACTGAATAAAAGCTAGGAATATGTGAATGTCTGTCATTCATACACAATATTTGCATAAATGTCACACACTAAGAGGCGTGCATGTCAGGTAGAAGGGGTGACAGACACTCTTTTCTACTTGAATTCTCCCAGATTTACTAACAGCCCTGTACCAGCCGAGACACACACAGCACATAAACAGCTAAGAATAGGATGTGGTGCCCATGGAGCAAATGTTTCCATGCTGACTTTATGACTAAAAGAAGGATAACTGAAAAAAAAAAAAAAGTAGAGCCAAAAAGTAAGGCCACACATCACAAGCTCCTGAGTCTCAAAAGAGATACAGAGAAAGAACTGTGAGCCTTTTATTAACAAAAACAATTCATAGCCTTACAGTTTCTTGTTCAAATACAGGCTCTGCCTGTGGTAAGCTGAAACTATTTGATTTTCGGCTTAGTAAATACATTTAAAAAAAAAAAAAGAAAGAAAGCTGTGAGTCTTTGTTATCAGCTCAATTACCTGTATTTGCACAAGGTGATACTTTCTTGCTTACAGTCTAATTTATGACCTGCCAACAAGCCATCAAGCCCTGGATTTGAAAGCTAAGTATTTATGCCATGTTCCATTTGGTGTCCTGTAGTAGGACATGATGTCTCTCATTATATATTCTGTTGGTTACATTGTGATAGCTGATCGGCAAAAATGCTCTGTGTGTGATCAAGCTGACACACTGCTTACATCCTGGCAGAACATTGCTACCTAGAGGGAGGGCAGATGTTGCCCATTCACAGAGCTATGATACATTTGTGCCCCTCACTCTGGTGTGGTAGAAAGACACAATTAAGTCAATTTAATGAGTTTCCTGGTGCTCTTGGATCTGGAAGCATAAGATGGCATTCCCTCCCAACTCTGTTCCCACAGATGTGGCTCTCTGGTCAAAGAGCCCTCCTTCTCAGTTCCTGTGCACTCAGGAGTGATGGGATTCAATTCAGTGTCATCTACAGAACCACTCAGGTGAGTCAATCACAGGAACCGGGCTTCACCTCCCTCTCTGATGTCAAAAGTCTTCTTCCCACAGCCCTGGTTGCTCAGCATTTTCAAGTAGGCCAGGTGACTCTGCATGACATATGGTGACCTCTTCCCTAGAAGGTGAGAATATGGCACATGTACTGTGTCATTCTCATCTGCCCGTCTCTAGGATATCATTTGCAGTTGATAGAGAAATTAGAGAAGTGATTGTCTTATGTACCCTGTGTTTCTACCACTACACAAAAGGACGTGGTACGTTGAGAAGTGGGCAGTAGACGGAATCACTTTTCTATCCCCTAGTGGAGAAGTCCAAGTCCTGTACTTCGTCAACCAGTCTCCTGTTCCGTTCCAGAAAGTAAGTAGACTTGAGAATTCATTATAATTTTGAAAAGTATCTTTAAGCTCTTTAATAAGGTAAGCATATAGAGAACACAGCACAGCAATGTATTTATTTAAGATAATCTATAAGTCTGGAGAAGTCAGCCTGAATTGGATCAGTCTTCCCACTCCATATTTTTGGCACTATCACAAACACAATATATCTAACTCTTGGTTTGAATATGAGGCTCCCTACAGTGTATTTGATTACAAGGTCACAAGTTTGGACCTTTGTCTCGGAAGTTTAGGGGAACTTTAGGACTTAGGGATCCAAAGTAGACACGTCCAGCCTGGGCTCACTCTACCACATGTGAACAAACCACACTACCATCTCTCATTACCATGACAACTGCAGTTAATACACCTTTCCCACTAGGATGAACTGGATGCTAAACTATGAACCACAGTAAATGTTCCACTGTTAGGTTGTTTCTGTTGGGGATTTTATCGCAATTGGAAAAGTCAACAATGCAGACCTTTTATATCCCTTTGCCCACTTTTCTGGGCCTTTCTCCAGCAGCTTATTTCTTGATGTGAGCAAAAAAAAAAAAAAAAAAAAAAAAAAGGAAAAAGGAAAGTGGGGGTGGGTGGGTAAAGGGACATTGTTTCCTACTGCAGATATCTGCCCCATTCCTGAAATGCAGCTTCTTAGGCTGGGCATGTGGAAGAATGAATCCACAGCCTCAATTTCTCCCTGCTGCTTGGTGTTAGCAGAACATCCCAGCAAGAACATCCCAGCCAGCATCCCTGAAGGACAGTTTTACAATGACCTCCTAGTGAATGGTGTCTCTTCAGTGAGGGTGTTGAGAGCTGGACAGACCTACTGGTGAGTGCCACAAACTCTCACAGTGCCAGTGGGCCTTGGCTTCTTCATGGGTCACTGAGGTTTGCAATGCCGTTAAGCTTTCCTAAGCACTATGGCATGGGACTGGAGACCTAGCTCAGCACGTAAGTGCTGCTCATTGCTCTTGCAACAGGACATGAGTTTAGTTCCCAACACCTACAACTGGAAACACGCAACCTCCTTTAACTCAACTTCAGAGGCATCTAATGATCATTCTGGCCTCTCTTGGCACCATACACACCTTGCATATATAAACGCATAAATAAATGAATAAACAAACAAATAAATAAAATATAAAGTTAGAATTAAAAAGTAATTGGTGAAATTACAAAAATGTACTCAAAATTGTATTAGATACGTATTGAGGGAGGTGATTTTCCAAGCATCCCTTCCACAAATCAGAGCGTGAAAGAGCTGCACAGTTGCATCCAAGGTTTAAAACGTTGATGAGCTTTGCGTCCAAGTGTAGCAGGAAATATTAAATAAGAATTCCACGCTACTGCTGGCAAGGCACTGGCAGACAGGCCAGCCTCTTCTCAGACTTGCAGACTCTCTGACCCAGAACACGGAAATCTTTCCACTTGGCTCTCTAACTTCCCATGGCAGGTCGTTGCCATGTTGCCAAATTCCCGTGGCTAGTTTGGGTTCTGGCAAACCCATGCTTTGCGGCCATACATTTCTCTCTGGGACCCAGTTGAGTCACCATGTGAAGGAAAACACACAAACTTAGTTTAGAATCAACAGGTAACACAATCACTGGGTGCAGCAGCTAGCATCCTAATTTGTAAGCTATTCTAAGGTACAAATCCTCTGTTGAGATCTACTACCCAAACCGGAGGCCTCTCTGCTTGCATTTTGTCCTCCACCATCCTCCTGTCCAAAAGTCCCTGTCCTTTTCTCCCACTTCACCTCTTCCTCTCTCTGACCTGGAAGTCCCACCTACTTGCCCACTGATTGGTTCCTTGAAATCTTTATTCATTAGGGGAAGGTTCTGCCACATTCAGACCAGCCCCCCCCCCCCCCCCCCGTTTGTAATGTGAATCTTGAAAAGTGATTATCTTGTAGGGATCTTTCTTCGGATGATCTTTAGCTCAGAGAAGCTGGAGTTTATAGGGAACAATGTAGGCATGTCACTTTACAAACAAATGTCCAACGTATACTGCTATTGTTCCCCCATAAAGCGTTTTTGAATCAACTGCTGGTTGCTGCTTACTGTGCGACATTAGAACTGACTGGTATCCATATGAGTCCTAAGACAAAGTCATTCAATGAGACACGAAAGGAGGTACAGCAAGGAGAAACTGGAGGAACTGCATCCCTGTATGAGTATTCCCATTCAAGAGCCCTGTGCTCCTTCTCCTCTTGCTGGGGCATCTATTTCTGTAACCTTCTGGCTTCTGGAGAGACATGAGGAAGACCATGCATTTGCAGCATCGTGTAGGGTTCTGGCAATTCTTAGCTATCCCAAAGATCCACTTGGACAATTTCTGCCATTATTCTTTTCCCTCACTACTATTCATCATTGAGTTTTTATTAAATTCTAAGTTCATTCAGCTTGTTCTGGAGCTCTGCTCTGAAGCATCTTCCACAGCGACTGTGTAGCACTTAATCACTGTTCTAAGTAAAGATAGTCTGTCCGATGTTGGAGAATTACTGGGGAATGTTACTTCTGTGGATGATGGAACCATTCAGAACATGGTTGTGATCTTATATCAGAGGCCTGTGCGCTGAGCAAAGAGAGCAATGGTGCCCAATAACCCATACTTAGAGATGACCACATATTCTTGTTCAAAACAGTTGGTGACTGGGTTCCCAAGTCACATGCTTATGGAAAAGTTATGGCTCCTGGAGTAGTCTTATGGAAGAAAATTTCATTAAAAAATGTTTAAAATTTTTGTTTCTCTTTTTCCTCCTCTTTCCTCTTCTTTCTCTTCCTTATCTTCTTCTTCCTTCTCCTCCTCTTCTAAATCCTCCTCCTCCTTCTCATCTTCCTCCTCCTCCTCTTCCTCCTCCTCCACAACAGCATTCTTTAGCTCACTCTGGCCAAGAACTCATTATGGATCCCAAATTGGTTTCATACTTGTAGCAATCCTCCTGCCTTAGGCTCTCAAGTGCTGGTGTTATAGGTAGATTGAAAATCTTGAAAAGTTTAGTAAAGAAGACATTGCCCAGCTCACAACAGATAATGGGTATTGATTCCAACCAGGGATGCTGAAATCTACTACAGTATTACTTATTTATGTATAAAATAATAGTTCAAGACAGCCCATTCAATAGGGCTTTAAAGCATGGAGTTCAAATTCCACCCCTTCTATTTTCTGCACGAGTAATGTGAGCACCCACCCTAAGCCTCTTAGTCTACACAATGGAGACGAGTCTTAATCTTCTGGAGTCTTAATGTTTTTAAACTCTGTTTTTTTCACATACAAAGTGGAGCTAAAATGGTATTTGAAACACAAACATGTCAGTAGGACTAATATAACAAAATACTAGTTTAGGAGGGCACCTAAATTTTAAGAAGCAACTAGGTACAATCTTGTGGTTACAGAGTATCATTTCTGCACATATTTATGTTAGCTTCATAATGGCAACAACGGACTCAGAGACGCCCCTCCTCCACCCCAAGTCATCTTCTTTCTTCTTATCCAAGCCTTCATTAGGATACAAACACCTTGGTGATCTGCAGAGCCTTGTACTTGTGTTATTGAAAATTATTTTCTCAGGGGAAGGCATGTAGCTCAGTTGGCAAAATGTTTGCCAGGCATGCGTCAAACTCGGTATTTGATTTGCAGCACTGCATAAAAATTGAGTGCGAAGGTAAACCCTACAAATCCCAGAGCTCAGGGGTTAGAGGCAGGTGAATCAAGAGTTCAAGTTGATGTGAGCTGCACAGCATGTTGGAGGCTCGCCTAGAATTGGTGAAATTCTGTCTTTAGAAACATCTTAATTCAAGATAACCTAAGCTTCTTGTGAACATCATTGTGTGAGAATATAGTGCAAGGTGATTGAAAAAAAAGAATTTCACATATATTAGACTTAATTAGAAATCACGCTATAAAACAAATGTATATGTAGAAGAATAGTATTACCCACAACTTTTATTGATTTAGCTGAAAATGACAAATTCATAAGTTTAAACTTTATATATATATATATATATATATATATATATATATATATACATATATATTACATGTACACATAACAATGCATGTGTATATACTATATAGCACATACATATTCCAAGAATTGTACTCCATATTATTATATATATGATATACTGCCATATATATATATCAAGATATGTTGAAGCATTTACCTCCTTGTGACCTATTGAACTATATATAATAGTACATTGAAAACTTGCTATTTTAAGTTTGAATGGGTAATGCAGAGAAGAAAGGGAAGGAAACAATAGCTCCTAATAGAGGAAATTTTAGATCCAGCCAAGAGGCAGCCAGGACTTCCGCCTGCCATGCCATTGCGGCGGAACCACAGCTCCCAAGTTGTGCAACACCTTAGGTAAACACTTGCTGGAGCGTACACAATGAAGCAGGGAGTTTCATTCTGTCTCCCTTAAGAGGAGGCTGGGGCAGAAGCAACCCCACAGGTGTGCATAGAGGCAGCCACTGCTCCTGGGATCACAGAATGCAGCAATGGAGTCTTCTGGTAGTCTCTTTCCTTCTTTCTCCAGTTCCAGGTAGGTGTTAACCCCTTTTGGGTTCTGTTCGGCATGTCACGGGGCTGCATGCTACCTGCTCTTGGTCTTATGGTATATAATGTGTTGGCTATCTGTTATTTTTTTCCCCTTTAACTAGCTTTTCTTACCATTTGGACTGGTTTTAATCTGCAGTCTGGGAACTGTGATGGACGTGAAGGAGAAAATTAGAGGTTTTCTTGAAACATTTACATGTCAGCTCTGATGTCTTTAAAAAAAGAAAGAGAAGCTCTCATATATTTGAACCACGAATATGATCTTTGAGTTCAAAAGCAAAATCTATCAGAACTAACTGCATCAATTTTTAATTCAATAGAACAGCATATGTGAATGGTTGTGACTGTCACGACTTGAGGAAAGTATCTGCTCTTATCATTGGGATGAGTTCAGCAACTTACATTATTTAGGACTGCACGATTTAATGCTTAGAGAGAATAGATACCATTAATTGGTAGGAGGCTGTACCCGCAAAGCATTGTGATGTTATTGGTGAAGAGGAGTTTCATGTGGCTGATAACCCGGTTCTGTTTCACTGGTTAGAGCAAACATCTAAGAATTTAGATGTGGTGAGTGCCGCTCCCTAAGAACATGCCATAGCATGCAGTTCTCTCCATTTTATAATTTTTCAGCTCAGTTTCACGTGCCTGGAATCTGTGGACACATTTCTCTGGCCTGTTCTATGTTTGGAGCGTCAGTCTTCACACTAGCTGGCAAATGTTTTCTTAGACCATAGAATGTTTGCTGGGACCCAGGAATAAACAAATTGTGAACAATTGTGAAGCCATCAAGCACAGAAGGGTTGTCCACCTTTCTAATCCCCTAGACACTTTCTTACAAAAAAAAAAAAAAAGAAAAAAAAAGGCTTTCCATTGCTTTCCAGACTTGTAAAAATTGCTCTTAACATCCTTAAATATTTAGGATACTAATATATCCTTAAAGGCATTACCCCCTGACTCCAAATTCCTAGATTTATATAAATCAAAGAGTAGAAATTATTTCCTTTATTAGGAATTTTTTAAAAGAACTATTTATTTTACTTTATGTGTAAGACTACACTGTAGCTGTCTCCAGACACACCAGAAGAGGGCATCAGATCCCATTATAGATGGTTGTGAGCCTCTATGTGGTTGTTGGGAATTGAACTCAGGACCTCTGGGAGAGCAGTCAGCACTCTTAATTATCTCTAGCACCAATGTTTTCTAATAGGAAGTCTTTCTGCGCATTTTTCAAAACCACGATCACCAGGACTCTTGGGGCCTCCAACTCACGTTAGAAGCTGAAGAACTTCTTGGGGTCTAAGTTCTGTTCAAGGAGAGGAAGTAACTTATCAGGCAGCTCCAGTACCAGATTCCTATGGGTAACGGTGGGACCTATGCATGCCACTGTCTTTCCAAGGAAATCAGACACCGAACTGTTTCTGCTCCCCACAACTCTGCATCAGCAACATGGCAGCAAGAGATGTAAAGCCTTAGAGTCATGCCTAAAAGTGTGACATCGTTCTGAGGATGTGATTAGGCCTTCTGATTGCTTTCCCGTGAGGGAGCATTCATCTTGCGTTGGATGTCACACTGCCTCTCTTTTCATCCATGTTGCGCTTCCCAACACATCCCCCTGCCTCTGAAATACCCTTGCTAGATTCCAAGGGAACTGGTTTCTCAGCCAGAATGCAAGTAACAAAGTTTTGTTTTCTTATCTCTTCCTCTGAACTTCTCCCTCCCCATCATCAGAACCCTTTGCACGTGCCCTCTGCCAATAACTTTGCCCTGCTTCAACGATTATTTCTAAATAAATTATGGATATGTAAAATTGGGCCTGGCACTTGTAATGAGTCTCACCATCCGCTGAGAAAAGTGACGTGGGATTTCATTATAGGGAAAGAGAAAACAAATATTTAAAAAGACGTAGCTAGTGTTCAGAGGAATAGAAAATACATTAATGCATCGACAAAGGCAAGTCTCCATCCTGTTTCAGGTGTAGGTCCAGGGAGGCACTTTGGCTTAAAAAAAATAGCAGTTCTTTCTAGTGACTGTAAAAAATAAGCCAGTGGGCACAATTTAACCTATATAGCTGACTAATTCATTAGAATATGAGTTCTAGTCTTCCCCATCTTCATTTTAACCAAATAACATTTAGAAGTACAAGCATCTGAGGGAACAGAGAGTCAATGTCAATGTATAAACTTGCATTAAAGGCTGAATGTCTCCTTTTCAAAGACAACCCTGAAACAATTTAACAGATTTGAAGGAAATTTAACAGGAAATGTAGTTGCCACTATTATACACAAATGACCCAAAATGGACCCAGTTAGAACAGCATTCTATATTGAGGTCAGTTGCATCAATCTCATTAATGAGCTTTGCTTTATTTTAAACTAATGAATGATTAAAAGAATCTAATCCACAATTCCACACTCACACACCTCTAACTCAAACCAAAATAACTGTTTTTCTCTTGATCCAGTTTTGCCAGTAGAAATTTACCCAACACATGAGTTCTGTGGGAGAGAGGAAACAAGCATTAAAATAAATTAATGAAACATATTGTGTTACATCTTGGGTTTGTGTAATCCCTGGATGGCAGTTAGCTCTGTTTATGCTACTGGCTTCCAAATAATTAACTTGATTTTATTCACCTGGGAGGAGGTTGCCGCATCTCCATCAAATGCGAGTACATGTGAGGCAAACAATATCTGTCTACTCCATCTTTTCTGTGGTGTGGAAATCCCTACATCTCAAATATCTTAATTCAAGGGCCTTACAGCTTTCAGGAGAACCAGAGTTTTCTAAGAGAAATTCTATCTGTTTCTTTACAGAACTGACTGTGTTGTAAGAGTTCGGCATGAACTGGAAAGTTATTTCATTTAGCTAAGCGAATTAGCTAAAAACTTTAAGAAGAAATATTGTTTGTTTTGGTTTCTATTTGGGAGTGTGGCCCTACTAAAGAGTGAGCTGGGGATAAATTTTGTAGCTTCTAAGTTTTGACTCACTATTTAAAACCCAGTTGGTGATTTCTGGATTCATGCACTATTCAACTTCAGACAAACTAAAATTGTGGGTACAACACAGAAAACTGCGTGCTTTTGGAAAGGATGACCTAGTTCCCTATTCACTTTTCTTGTCAAAAGGAGAGGGGCTGTGAGCATGTTCTGTATTTATAGGAAGGCCTAGGTGGGGGTTGTCAGCACTTATGACTCAAAGGACAAGTCAGCTGGTTTCCTGTTAGAGTCACACATGTTGTGGATGAACCCCACAGATGAGGGGTTTGGGTTGTTTTATTTTGGGCATTTTAATAAAACTAAAAAAAATGTTTATGTGTATGAGTGTTTTATATCTGCTTGCTGAGGCTAATAGGAGATGTCAGATCTTAAAGAGACAGTCTCCAGGTGGGTGCTGGGAATCAAACCTGGGTCCTTTGGAAGAGTTACTTAAACACCGAGCCCTTTCTCCATTCCTCCAACATGGCATTAAAAATATTGCTACTTTTTAATTGTGTGTGTGTGTGTGTTTGTGTGTGTGACTGTGTGCATATGCACACAGAATGCAGTTGCCAGTGAAGACCAGAAGAGGGTGTCAGGTGCCCCAGAGATGCAGATTCAGGCAGCTGTGAACCACCTAAGATGTGCTCTAGGAAGTAAACTTTGGGTCCTCTGGAAGAGCAGGAAGTACTTGTAATGACTGAAGCATCTCTGCAGCCCCACTCCTCCTTAAATGGCATTTAAGGAAGAGAATTGTTGAGGCTGCATCAGTGAGAGGTGGCTTCATGACTCAATGTCTATGGGGCTAACATGCTGATTAGTCATCATAGTACACCAGGTAGCACGCGGGCTCCTTAGGGTGTGATTGCTCTGTGTCAGTGAATGCAAGGGGGCAGCAGGGAACTGTGCCCATGTCATTAACTCATTTTTGGCAAGAGCTGTGGCATCTTACTGCTATGAAGTAATCATGAATTTTTAACAGGAAGAGAATGACCATTCCACATTTTAGAACTTCAAACATTTTTTTTTGTAAATAATACTATTACTTTTCTTCGCCAACATTACAATTGATTGCATATATATTTAATAAAGATTTATACTAAATTCCATAAACATAAAGAGCCCAGGATCACTTCAGGACTTCAAAAGAGCAAGCAACTCAAGAACTTTGTGTACTGGGCTTGGTCATGCATGCTTTAAGTTCAGTGTTTGGGATTGGGAAGCAGAAGAATCTTGATTTTGAGGCTAGCCTACTGAGGCCCTGGCAAAACAAAGACCAAACAAACCAAAATACAAGAAGAAAAAAAGATAAAAGAAAAGAAAAAGAAGACTTTTGTACAATTGCTACAGAAGTATGACAGAGACTTATTTGTCATAGCTGATGAAAATGTACCTGAATGACTATGGCCCTTGTGAAGACACAAAAGTGGTTTGTGTTTATTTGTATGCTATAGACTACATGACACATGATATACACAGCCTAATTGACCCTCACTTTTTAGCAGTTAAAATTTCAAAGCTTAAATTAAGATATTATTGTATCTGTACTATGTCATATATGTATATATAGTGTATGGAAATATTTTGCCTCTATGTATGTCTATACTCAGCTTTCATGCCTGGTGGCCAGAAGACAGAAGAGGGCATCAGATTCCCTGAGCTGTAGTTACTTACAGTTGTGATCTGCCATGTGGGTGCTGAGAGGAGAACCTGGGTCTTCTGCAAGAGCAACCAGTGCTCTTAACTGCTGAGCCATCTCTTCAGCTCTAGCCTTATTTCTGAAACATTTCCTAAGAGTGAACCCTAAACCCCAGAGTTCCTTTACTAACTCAATTGCTATTGGACTCTGAGTGCATCCTTAGAGCATTCTCTAACCTACCAAATTAAACTGTTCTTGCGTGATCCAATAAATTAAAACCATTCCAAACTGACCAGAAAGTGGACATCGTTAGAAATTAGAAAAAAAATTGTTTCAATTCTCAGAAAAATAAAATAAAAACAAATAAATATTTTGTGTTCTGGGACGTCACTAGAGTAAGCTGTGAAGTGCCGTAATTCCAAGTGACCATGGTAATTATGCTTGGTGAACCCCCTCAGTTATGTCTGCTATTAGCTGAATCAAAATAGTATAGTATTTCATTGAGCTAGGATTACATTCAGAGAAGTTGCAAATCACAACCCAGAGAAGAAAAAGAATCTTTCCTCAATCCTGCCAGCATCCTGCCTCAGTTTCGCTGTGTCTTCATCCCAAGTGAACCTCGAACCCTGTGGCAGCCAGAGTGGGACCATTCAGGTTCCCTCCAGAGCTCCCCACAGGGAGCTGCAGCCGTGTGAACAACAAAAAGAAAACTTAAAAATCTAATAAAAATATTAGAAAGCCCCATATTTCTCTTTTTAGCCTAATTTCCAGGAAATGCTCTCTCACTCTCTCACTCTCTCACTCTCTCACTCTCTCACTCTCTCACTCTCTCACTCTCTCACTCTCTCTCTCACCACTCTCTCTCTCACTCTCTCACTCTCTTACTCTCTCACCACTCTCTCACTCTCTCACTCTCTCACCACTCTCACCACTCTCTCACTCTCTCACTCTCTCACTCTCTCACCACTCTCTCATTGAATTGGTTGTTTGAGATTAATTTCCACTTTCTTCCCTGTGTGACTCTAGCTACCACATAGCTCTTCTCTGGTCAGTGACTCTGTACAGACCCTCTATTCTCATTTTCATAATTTTTCTGCCCCAAATGGAAGTTTGTCAGTGTTGCTCACGTCAGCCCTCTCTACAAGCCTAACATTGGAGCTTTTTCTTACTGGGACTATGTTTAAAATATTACTATTGAAAATTCCACGGAACATGTCTTCAATCAGAAATGTTGGGATGCCGCTTCCAATCTCATAGCAGTGTGATGTGGAGTGTTCCTGTCTCATTACGGGAGTGATCGGTCAGCTTCCAGGAGAACTGGATTCTGCCTAGCTTCTGCTTAGCCTTTACCTTGCTTCATTCTCCTGCTGGGCAGTTGCTGCCTAGATCCAAAGATTAAAGAGGAATGGGAGAATGGACAAGAAATACTGTCATCAGAAAGGCACTTACAAATATCTTCTTGAAAAATATTAAAAGTCGGAGATTAAAGCGTGGGGTGGGTAGGTGGGTTTCTGGTCATTGTCTACTTCTCCCTATGTTTGGAACCACTGACATAAATCACCAGAGGCTTCTGTGGGACATCAACCATGGGACTGAGCATGGCCACCATTACTGAGCAGCTACATCTTTTCTTCCTTCTTTCTCCCCCAGTAAGTGCAATAAAAGAACTCCCTAAAGCCAAGAAATATGAAGTGGTTTATCCCATAAGACTTCATCCATTACATAAAAGAGAGACCCAAGAGCCAGAGCCAAAGGTTAGTATGCCTATGATTGTCTTAGTTCTTGTGCAAGCATTTTATGTGTGTGCCTGTTTACATGTATATACATGTGAGGTCATAGGTTATTCTTACACTGTCATGCTATCCACTTTGCTTGTAGAGACTAAGCCTCAAAGGACTGTAATACATTCACAACTAGGTTGGTTAGTGAGTTCAGACTTTGATATTTTATAATAAATTGCTTCTAAGTAATTACATATAACTTACCTTATCTATTATTTGCCTATCTACCATCTATCTATACATACTATTACATACAATTTAATTGTCTTAAATTAGAACCAGAAAAAATGCAAATGAATGAAAACTGGTATTTTTACCTGAAATTTATAGCTTTTTCTATGTAGACAGCATTAAAATCTGTACAAGTCTTACATTGTAATAAAAGCTTATTGTCAGCAAACACTAACTTAAATTTTTAATTGGTCACTAGAGTAAAGCTAATTGTATGTGCCATGTGTCTCTGGGTATGCATATGCATGTGCAAACAGATAGCTATAAAAATTATTTGTGCTGTGTGTGTGTGTGTGTGTGTGTGTGTGTGTGTGTGTGTGTGTGTGCATGTGTAAATAGATACCTGTAAAGGCAAAAGGACGCCACCAGAACTCTTAGAGATTGAGTTACAGGTGCTTGTGAGCCACCATTTCTTGAGTGTTAGGGGTCCAATTAGGGTCCTCTGAAAGAGCAGCACGTGCTCGTAATGAATGTGCCATTTCTCCAGCTTCATAATGCAGATTTTTGAGTGATTTTGCAGAGGCATGTGTTTGATGTGATGAGCTTGGTTTTACTAGAGACACATTGCTTGCCGTGGTTACCTCTAAACAGCTACAGAAGACTTACATTAGTCTGGTGCATGGTGACCTAAAGTAAAGGGTGAATGTGGATGGGCAGGGGTTGTTTCTCATTTCAACCACGTGAACCCTAGGGAAGGAGCTCAAGTCACCAGGCACGTGAGTCACCCACTGCTAAGCCACCCACCCACTAAGCTGGCCCCAGTTAAGGAGACTTTGACATAGCTCTACTCCCATCTACCCCCATACTACATCTCTTAATCTATGCTTGGAAATATATATATTTATTTTCATAATCAGAGAGCAAAATAAAACCTTGCTAAATACATCAAGGCTATATATAAAGATATCAGATATGGAGCCTAGAATGTGGCTCAGTGATAAAATCCTTAGCAAGCATTTGCAAGACCCTGGTATCAATTTCCAGCAAAAACACACACATTCACACACATACAAACACACATGCACATATACACAGAAAAACACATGCTCATATACACACATGGACATGAATTCATATATGTTCAGACACACACATACATGCACACACATCAGCACACATACACACATGCACACATATGCACATCAGTACACAAATATATGCACACACCCATGCATACACACAAACACAGAGCTAAATTGTCTATTTAATTGACAGATTAATCTGTTGCCTATGGTCTAGACAGACAGTTGGTCTCATAGTCTACTGCTAGCATTGCTTGCTAAGGATTAATTAAATCGTTAGACATAGCCACCTTTGGATTATCAGCGCATTTTTGTGTATTTTTGCAGGAAAAATTTGAAACTGAGCTAAGGTACAAAATGACAGTAAATGGAAAGGTTGCTGTGCTGTATCTGAAGAAGAACAAGTGAGTGTGTGTCCGTCTGCTATTGTCCTCCTTAGCTACAAGTCAAATGTGTGGAGAGGTCTGGCGAGGCTGCCATCTGCGTTAGTGCTCCCAAAACTGACCCGACAGTGACAGTCTGCACTCCACTCCTAAGGGACCCAAGGAGTCAGTGATTTTGTTTGTTGCATCTTGATAGAGGACCTCACAGGACTGTTCCCTGGAGAGGGTGGGGGCAGGGGTAATGCTCTGCCTTCTCAACAAACTGATTGCAATTCTTACTTCTGTCGCTTTTGACCTCTGTTCTGCTTCTCCTCAAGTTTCTCCTGGAAATAACAACCAGCTCTCATGTTTCACAGCCCTCTGGAATCAACCTCTCTCTGTCTGTCTGTCTGTCTCTCTCTCTCTCTGTCTCTGTCTCTGTCTCTCTCTCTCTCTCTCTCTGTCACACAGACACACAGAGAGACACAGACACACACAGGCACACACAGACACACACAGACACACACACATACAGCATCTCTCTGTTCAGCCTTTTCCTGTGTAGACCTGTCTGGAGCACAAGAGAAGCTGAGGAGTTGAAACTTGTCTGGGCAGCCTGGGAGTCTTCTTTGTTTGCTGGACTTTGTAGTTCACATGTGTAACCGTGCTCCTCCCTTTTCTTTCTCCAGCAAGCTCCTTGCACCTGACTACTCGGAAACATACTATAATTCCAGTGGAAACAAGGTCACCACAAGCCCGCAAATCATGGTATAACATCTGCTAGGTCCCTTGGTAATGGAGTATGCCAGTGTCCTCGCCAGGCAAATATAAATAA
The DNA here is from genome assembly GCA_902729485.2 of Mus minutoides. Lineage (NCBI taxonomy): Eukaryota > Metazoa > Chordata > Mammalia > Rodentia > Muridae > Mus > Mus minutoides. The sequence continues at coordinate 406,384 of LR750455.1, read as the reverse complement.
AACTGTTTTTACAGACTTGGTAGCATTTGTTTTGTATTGTTTTCCCAAACAGTAGTAATGATTTAATGAAGTTTTTCATATTATTACATTTTACTTAGATTGATAAAGGATAACCCCAGTAACCATCTCCAGCTTTCATGAGAAGGAGCATACATTTTCCTTTAAAAAAATTATTTATTCTTTTATTTTTTAAACTCCAGATTTTATCCCCTCCTGGTCCACCCTCTGACTGTTCCACATCCCATTCCTTCACACCCCCCAAGCTAGTATCCACCCCTAAACTCTACTCCATCAGACCTCCCCACTCCCTGGGGCCTTCAGTCTCCTGAGAGTTAAGTGCATCTTTGACTGAACCCAGACCAGACCATCCTCTGCTGTATATGTGTTGGGGGCCTCATATCAGCTGGCGTATGCTGCCTAGTTGGTGGTCCAGTGTCTGAGAGATCTCGGGGGTCCAAATTAATTGAGAGTGTTGGTTGGTCTTCATATAGGGTTGCCCTCCTCCTCAGTTTCTTTCAGCTTTTCCCTAATTCAACCACAAGGGTCAGCAGCTTCTGTCCATTAATTGGGTGTAAATACCTGCATCTGACTCTTTCAGCTGCTGGTTGGGTCTTTCAGAGAGCAGTCATGATAGGCCCCTTTTTGTGAGCACTCCCTAGCCTCAGTAATAGTGTCAGGCCTTGGGGCCTCCCCTTGAGCTGGATCCCACTTTGGGACTATCACTGGACCTTCTTTTCCTCAGGATCTTTTCCATTTTTTTTTTTTTTTTTGTCCCTGCAGTTCTTTCAGACAGGAACAATTATGGGTCAGAGTTTTTGACTGTGGGATGGCAACCCCATCCCTCACTTAATGCCCTTGTCTTTCTGCTGGAGGTGAGCTCTACAAGTTCCTGTTCCTCACTGTAGGGCATTTCATCTACGGTCCCCCCACTTTGAGTCTTGAGAGTATCTCACTTCCCAGGTCTCTGGTATATTCTGGGGGGTCCCCCAATCTTCTACTTCTCTAGGTTGCCTGTTGCCATTCTTTCTGTTGGCCCTCAAGGCTTCAGTCCTTTTCTCCACCCATTACCTGATCAGGTTCCCCTCTTCCCCTCCCTGTCTCCTTTCCACCCAGGTCCCTTCCTCCCTACCCACTCTTCTTTAGAGTTGATTTCTGCAGACAGACTCTGTAACATGAAGAGCTAAGAGTGTCTGCTCTATGTAGTTCTTTGCTATCAAACCCCTCAATTATGTGGTCTGTAACCCTCCAGACTACTCCCTCCACATCAAATGTAGACCTCCATATTGCCCTAAGTAACTCCACTCTTGATCTGCCCCCCAAACTCCCCCTCACTCCCCTGGAGCCTGGCATCCTCCTCAGGGACCCTTTCTTGGTTGCAAACCCTCAAACCTTCTGGGGTTACATAGGCAAAGACCACATCTCTTCCAAGATAGAAGGGCCACATGGAGGAATAACTCTGGTATTTTGTTCCAAATATAATCATTGTGTGTTGTGGAAGTTCACTTAAATCAAGTTTCACTCTTAGGACAAACAACCTGAATAATACATAAGTTTAAAAGAGGGGCAAAGGTAATCAGTCCTAATTGGAAAAAAATAATTTTTGAAGAGGAAAAAGTATGTCAGATGTTCAGAGAATTAAATTTTAAACAGATAACTAAGTACATTTTCTTTTCTAAATAATGCTCAGCTATTTTATACTATGTCAGCAGTATGAATATATTATAGTAAAATATAAAATACATTATTTGCAGTGTATAGTGTTATATACTACAATATATTTAGGGTAATATATAGTACACAGACTGTATAATATAAGTATTTGGGGGATATTAACTATTTTTAAAATTTGAGACAAAATGCTTATATTTATTTTTTTTTAAGTCTCTAACTTTACTGAGCAACAGAAAATTGTTGTTCCAAGGTTTTAAATTCTAATTGGATGTCAAGTCCAAGAATTCTCAAGACTTCCCTTTACAACGTGCCTTTTGTTTCCCTTAGGATAGCTGTTACTACCAAGGACACATCGAAAGTGAGAAAGTTTCTGCAGCCAGCATCAGCACCTGTCAAGGGCTACGGTGGGTAAAACTTGAGGACTATGTTCACATCCCACTGTTTATGCTTGATAAGTCTGAACACCCTCATGGCTGGAATAATCAAGTAATAACTTACTCAGTCGGGCATTATGAAGTCTTTGAAGACTCCCTGCCTCATTCCTCCAGCCTCCATTTCCTTATCAAGCCCCAGTGACTGTATTTTCTATTTCCTGCTTGTCACTACATCTGCCTCTACTGAGACATCTTACTTCAACTACCTTGTACTTCAACTAAATCATTTGAAACCAACATCCACACTCACTGGATTCCAGTTCTAGGAACTGCATTCTCATGCATTTCTGCTTCATACTGATTAGATATAGTTGGATACATGAGTATTTCCTAAATAATTACATATACACTTTAAAAATGATTTCTATACATCCATTTTCCTCACTCTGAATAAAAGGGTTTATGGAGGAAGAGACTGCAGATCTCTTTAGGCTCTGTTTTTAGTACAGTGCTTAATTTAGAATGAGTCTTATTAAATATAATACAGACTAATTTTAAATCATTAGAATGCTAGATTAATTAAGGAGTGAAAATACAACTGAAATTACTCTTCATTTGCACCAAAGATTGTAAATCTTAAAAACCGATCTAATGAGCAATCAGCCATTTACAGGAAATAGAGTAGAGCAGTCATTGAGTCAGGTTGGACTTCAGTCCCAGGGTTTGTGAAGAAGTTGGGAATCTGTACTTCCCCTGCTCTCTCTCCACCTCATCCCAGTCTCCTATTACTCATTAGGTTCTTCTATCTTACAGATTAAAAAGTGAGGCTACTTAGTTAAATAACATTACTTTAAATTCACAGCTAATCAGAAGTAGGCCTAGAATTTTAATCTCTTCTAAGACTCCAAAGTGTTCTTCACTTTTGAGGTCCCTATAGTCTCGGGGCTGAGTGAGGAAACATTTCTAGTGTCAGCAGCAGATGATCTGGGTTATTTTCTGGTCATGAGGACTTTGAGCACTCTGGCCGTACAACTCCAAAGTGAGACCATTGTGTTAAGGCACCTGAATGCTTATGTTCCTCAGGGGTTACATCAGTCAAGGAGATGAAAAGTATTTTATCGAACCTTTGAGCTCGGAGAACTTGGATGAACAGGCACATGCACTCTTCAAGGATGACTCCAATGAAGACCAGGAGAAGAGCAACTGTGGTGTGGATGATGCGCTATGGCTCCGAGGGCTGCATCAGGATGTGGTCCTCCCTGCCACCAGGTTGATTGTGCGTAGTGTTTGTTTTGTGTCCTAACCTAGGTTCTAATCTTTTACCTTTTGTGTGTGTGTATGTGTGTGTGTGTGCACTGTATGTGCTTTCATATGTGTATACATAACCCTGTCTGTGTGTCTGTGAAGACACTAGGTTACTGTCGAGTACATTTCTTAAATTATTCTCATCTTATATATTGATGCACAATTACAATATTGGCTCCCAATGAGCCCAGATCTTGCCATCTTGGATAGTCTGACTAACCATCTTGTTTATGGAATCCTTGGTCCCTTCCCTTTCTGTAATTGGATTGGAGGTAGGCCACTACACTCATCCATCTTTAGCAATGGGTTTGGACATTTGAACTTCAGAGCTCACATTGTCACAGGCAGAGTTCTATCAGCTCAGTCACTTTTCCAGCCCTTGGATCTAATCTTAGGAGTCAGCTTGGCTGCTATTTTATAGTCACTACTGAAACTAATAGTTTATAGTTACACTCATGGTAAAACATCACTGCACATTAATTATTTACTCAGTAAGAATCTGTGCATAAGCTTTTTTCATCAACAATGTGCAAGGGCTAAAAAGAAGCCTGAAATATAATATCTGACAGCTAGGAGTAGACAACAGTACCCTGTAAATCTCACAACAATGCACATGTGTAGGAACTTTTCTTTTGAGCTGGAAATATGAGAAATTTGTCCTCAGAGATGTTCAGTGAACTTTGTAAACCAGGTACAATGAATAAATGCAGTAGCAAACAACATAAACACAGGATCTACCTGTTGAAAGATAGAATATTCTTTCTTATGCAGAATCCTGTTATGACCACAGAAGGAAAAAAACAAACCCAGCTGTATTCAGCTGTGAGGTGTGCACTAAAATGTTTCTGTCATTTTCCTTTCATTTCTTGATTATCTCTTCCAAGTGTTCTCAGAATCTGTAAGCACCTGGCAGACTTGTTCTAAGGAAAATCATTTAACCATCTAAGTTCAAAAAAACAAACAAACAAACAACAACAACAAAACCAAACAACCAAACAAACAAGCAAACAGAAAAACCCAAGATTGTTTCTCTTTGCCATGGAATTAAATTTCACCAGCCTTATCTAGGAACCCAGACAAAATTGTTCTGACTACATGTTTCTCTCAATATCCCTCTGGTTCTGATTGGCACCAGCCTCTAGTCTTCCATCACCATCACGAGTCTTTGGGAGCCATGTAGAAGTAGCCATGCTTTCCCAACATGCTGCTGTGTTGGCATTCTGAAGCGCCATTCTGGTCGGTCACTTGATACTAGAAGCCCTGGGTAAACTGTTTTCTGCTTTTTTCTTTGCAATTCATCCCCAGTAGTCTCATCTAATCCACACTTTTTTCCTTCAATGGGACTCTGTAGGTCTGAGATGTAGCTCAGTTAGTAGAATTTTTGCTAGGGTCCATGCCTTTGTAAACCAGGTACAATGAATAAAAGTTGCCTGTAAATCCCATCACTTAGAAGATGGAGGCAATGCAAGGTAATGAATGCAAAGCCAGCCTGGGATATATGAGTCCTTGGTTGTAAAAATAAAAGGAGGTTGGGGAGTGAGAGGTAGGTACTGGCTATTATTGCAAACATATTTTCAGTCTTGTGGCCATTTAAATACTCAATATTACAATATTAATATGGTAAAATAGAACTACTTGTTTACACACTGAACACAATATGCTTCTTTCCCATTTTTCCCACCCCAGTTAAAAACTGCCACTGTTGGTTACTACTTGTGGCCCATGCATTGGAATTACTGTTGGTTTCTCATCTTATGTAATTTGTTTCTGGCGATGGAATCATAAAAGACAATCATTTTTCTTCATTCTTTCTAACATTCTGAGCCTCTCTTCTGTACACATGCTGGGATGCTGTGGTAGAGTTAAAATAGGAATATTGTCAGCCTTGATTCTCAGATACAATTCAAAATCTTCTAAGACTATACATGGTAAATAAAAGATCAACAGCAAAAGATGTTGTCTTAGTCGAGGTCTTCCTTCTATTTCAGAAGTTGAATGATGGGATGGTTCAAGAACCTAAGAAATACATAGAATATTATGTGGTCCTGGATAATGGAGAGGTAATTACATCAGATAAGTACAACTCACAAAATTATCTTGTTCATAACTTATTATGTGAGTTAGAAATGCCTAGACCCACTTAGAAAGATCAAGAATATAAACCATATGGAGATATTATTCTGTTTATGAAATTGATATTTATAATGAAACTTACAGATCTTTCTTCTCAGAAATAACTGACAAATATATATACATAAATCCTATTTGGGGCCCTAAGAATCTCTTTTCTTACTATCTTTAGAGATCAAAATTTAGTTTTTGCTTAAACTCCTTTGTCATGTTGTTATTGGTAAATTTGTTCATTTGTAATGTAATTTATACTCTGGGGGTAACAGTCATATATATAGCCCAGTGAATGGGCTCTTTGGAGAAAGGCAACACTTGGTGATAGATATCATTTAATTTCTTTTCTAGGAACACATTTTCTAATTGTGAGTTTCTAAACTGGTTCTCTGTGTGTTTAATGACAACAAGAAAAGCACTTGGATCCCAAAACGATTGAGAAAATAATTATCTCAGAACTCAAATCTCTGGCCTTTTTGTGTTGGGCTCAATTATTGTGCATAGATTTAAAACATGGTGAACCATGCTTTGTACTATTTCTACATATTTAGGAAACCATGGAAATCAAATGAAGACATATTTAGAATAATCCCTTGCTTTATTTTATCGAGGTCTTGCTTGAGACAGTCTTGCTATATCCCCGAGACTGTCCTGAACCATGTTCCCCTTGCCTTGGTCTTCCACTACTGAGATTACAGGTGTGCCACCATGCATGGCTAAATTTCTAAGATCTGTATGCTGACCTGCTATTTCAAGTAAGAAAGCATAGTATTATTCCCCAAGTTCCTTAATTTACATTGAAAAATGACTCAATTTGCTTTTAATTGTAAATTAATAACTGACGATTAAAATCACTGTAAAATAAGTTAAACTGTCTTTTTAAATATTCCAATTATGTTAATTTCTATCAGCTCTTATTTATGTCTTTTCATTGTCTTTTAGTTTAAGAAATACAATAAAAATCTTGCTGAAATACGAAAGATAGTGCTTGAGATGGCCAATTACGTCAACATGGTATGATATAATTTAGGAAATGTAACTTTAAACACTTTGTGAAGAGGTGTTCCTGAGCGCTGTTGTGGATGAACATGAATCTAGGAAGGAAAACAAGTCTTGTGGGGCTAGGAGTGCCAGGAACTTTAAGGATTGATTCTGAATAGTGCTATTTCCTTAGCTATTAATACAGCAAGCTCTTAGGATTAAAAGATAACAAGTCAAGTTTTATTTGGAAGAATTCTGTTTCCCTAATTCCACTTAAGAAAATTTTGATAACCAAATTCTAGTAGAAAATCATTTCAGGGAGTTAAAGTAATCAAGAAACAAAATAGGCCTATCATCTCTGGAGCTGCAGAATGTCTCTTACCCACATTTTCCTCATTCCATCTTGAAAATAACTCTCAAGAAGTTACATAAATGTAATGTTCAGGAGCATTTTCTCTGGAGAAGTTCAATAATGCTCAAGGTGATAAAGGAAATGAGATACATGATGGTTTTTGAAAAACAAAGTGCACTGGGAATATTAAAATCTGAGCTCACTATTATAATTCATTGCTTTGCAATGTATTCTCTTTGGACAGCTTTACAATAAGCTTGATGCCCACGTGGCCTTAGTTGGAGTGGAAATCTGGACCGATGAGGATAAAATAAAGATAACACCAGATGCCAACACCACCCTGGAAAACTTCTCCAAGTGGAGGGGAAATGACCTGCTAAAACGAAAGCATCATGATATTGCCCAGCTAATCTCGTATGTATGATTTCTTCTTGGCACAATGAGAGTGATATATGAGGGCATAGGTAAATGAAAAAAGCAACACAGAGATTATATGTTAGATTTTTTAACATACTCAAATGGGTCCTTGTTGACTATGTCTTTGCTTTTGGATCAAAAGAGCCTTTTTTTCTTAAATATAGATAAGGTGAGCATTTATCAGAACTCTCTTTTATTGAGTCTACACAAAAGAAGGACAAATGTAGATCATGAAAAGAGGAATTGGGAGTCTATGTTTAGAAGAACTGACTAACTTTAGCCTTGAGTTAGGGGAAACTTATAGAATCAAAGTAAGATTGAGTATTATATCAACCCCCCATATATATATATATATATATATATATATATATATATATATATATATATATATATATATATATATATGAGAGAGAGAGAGAGAGAGAGAGAGAGAGAGAGAGAGAGAGAGAGAGAGAAACAGAGACAGAGACAGAGACAGAGACAGAGACAGAGAACAGGCTGTATTTCTGTATATACGATCTTTCATGTGGCTAGCATAGACTTCCTTTAGAATGGCCATTTCAACATATTAGGATCTTTTAAAAGTTTTTGCATTCTCCCACACCAGGATTCAATGAAGCTCAGGAGAAACCTAGATCATTGTGACTTAACCCTCAAGTTTACACAACACCACAATGGATGTATACTCTTAACCATAATGGTTATATGCTCCTTTTTTTTTCTTTTTTTTTTTCTTAGATATTTTCTTTATTTACATTTCAAATACTATCCAGAGAGTCCCCTATACCCTCCCCCATCCCCCGCCCTGCTCTCCACCCACTCCCACTTCTTGGCCCTGGCTTTTCCCTGTACTAGGGCATATAAAGTATGTAAGACCAAGGGGTCTTTCTTCCCAATGATGGCCGACTAGGCCATCTCCTGCTACATATGCAGCTAGAGACATGAGCTCCGGGAGGTACTGGTTAGTTCATATTGTTGTTCCACCTATAGGATTGGAGACCCCTTCAGCTCCTTGGGTACTTTCTCTAGCTCCTACATTGGGGGCCCTGTGTTCCATCCTATAGATGACTATGTGCATCCCCTTCTGTATTTGCCAGGCATTGGCATAGCCTCATTTGAGATAGCTATAACAGGGTCCTTTCAGCAAAACCTTGCTGGCATATGCAATAGGGTCTAGGTTTGGTGGCTGATTATGGGATGGATCCCTGGGTGGGGTAGTCTCTGGATGGTTCCTCAGAAAATTGGACATAGTACTACCAGAAGATCCAGCAATATCTCTACTGGGCATATACCCAGAAGATGTTCTAACTGGTAATAAGAACACATGCTCCACTATGTTCATAGCAGCCTTATTTATAATATCCAGAAGCTGGAAAGAACCCAGATGTCCCTCAACAGAGGAATGGATACAGAAAATGTGGTACATTTACACAATGGAGTACTACTCAGCTATTAAAAACAATGAATTTATGAAATTCTTGGGCAAATGGATGTACCTGGAGAATATCATCCTTAGTGAGGTAACCCAATCACAAAAGAAGTTACTTGATATGCACTCACTGATAAGTGAATATTAGCCCAGAAACTTAGAATACCCAAGACACAATTTACAAAACACAAGAAAATCAATAAGAATGAATACTTCATTCCTCCTTAGAATAGAGAACAAAACACCCGTGAAAGGAGTTATAGAGACAAAGTCTGGAGCTAAGACGAAAGGATGGTTATATGCTCTTAACCACAGTGATTTCATGAACATTACTATAATTGCATACCATAGGGCCCAGCTAAAGATACTCATCAGGCTGTGAGCACTACAAGGGGACTCATTGAATGACATTGTAGAGAATAGCAGACACAACTCTTTCACTTGGAAAAGTGATTTCTAAATTGAGACACACTTTGGTGTGGAGTTTGCTCTTTAAGGAGGAACATAGCAAGTTCCTGAGCTATGATACTAGTATCTAGAAAGTCTAAATGATTTGATTTCTCCTAAGTCAGTAAAATTGCTGTATATTCATATACTACAGAGCAATGGCATAAAAGAAGAAAATTATAGACAAGATGTAAGTGTGTAGGCAAAGGTTAATGGAATGCTGAGAAGAGATTTCTTGAAGAGGGGAGCTCAAACAGACAAACAAACAAACAAACAAAGAAGACACTAATTCTCTGGATGGAACATTCACTGTTCCAATTTTCAATTGTAAGTCTTACCATTTAGTAGAAAAATTAACAAGATGCCTATGTGCAGGGATAACCAGAATATTAATGTACAAATATACTCTATTCATGGAGAAAAGAAACCAAAATAGATAATTACAGAATAGGAAAAGGTGTGATTTTTATAAATATTATCAATGTTGAGAACTGATACCATACAAACGTAGAATCACGTATTAAATCATCTATAATATGAGTTTAAAATAAGTTACCAACATGATAAATCTTTAAATATGCCAAAATGCAGAAGTATAATTTCCAAATAAAAAGTATGCAAAAATCAGATTAAATAAAATAACAAAATATACAGGGAAGGGAAATTGAGGGGGAAATTCTATTAATTTTCTCATTTTTCATGGCAGAATAAATATTTTACCCCATTGGTGTTGTTTAGTAGGAAAAAAAAAAACCAAGTTGAATCAACTAGTGGAAATTTTGGCAGGTGCTTAAAATTTCTGTAGGTGAACAAGCCTCAAAGCCTTGTGCAGATAGCAACAGAACATTGGCTAAGAAAGGCACCGTCACCATTGCGAATTAAAAATAAACTCCAAAAGCAAAATTAAAGTCACTAAAATCCATTAGCAAATAAATGTAATTGGTCCAAATCTGTTTCTATTTGGTACCAAATACTTAATCACATAAATAGGTTTAAAATATTGCTCCAACAAAACATTATAAAAAGAACATAAGAATAAGCACTTAAAATAAAGTATGAGAAAGATATAAATTTGAAAAATACATAACATTTAGCTTATTACAAAACAGTTATTTGCAGGGGAGCATTTGTTAGAATGGAAGGCCAAAAACTTTCCTTTCTTGACAAAGGATAAGGGGTAAATTTAAAATGAAAATTAAATCATGAACACATGGTAAATATTGAATGTTCTCACTATTTCAAAACCAGAGTGAATTCTTAAGTGATCATTGGAAACTTAAATTTCTCTAGGACTTGTTTAGAGTTTTAAAGGAATTGTTAATCTTTAAAAAGTTACTTTTCTCACTTTTCTTTCTCTTCTTTTCTTCCTTATAGATCAACAGACTTTTCTGGATCAACAGTGGGTCTAGCCTTCATGTCTTCAATGTGTTCACCTTACCACTCTGTCGGCATTGTTCAGGTCTGTTTGAAGACTAAACGCTGGTTCTATGAATCTCCCAAATTCTTCTACCCTGCCTATAGAGAAGGTGCTGCCTACTGTCTGTTTATGAGTAAATACAATAACTGAATAGCAAATATTGACCTAACTTGCATTCTGGTATAAATCCAACATATTCATAAACTATTGTCTTAATCTTCAATGGTAATGTGGCTTCAGCATCTCTGCATTTAGACTCAAGGGCAGTATCTGCCTGTAACTATTTTTGTGAAACATAAATTTTAAAGGTTTTATTGTTATAGGAAAGTTGGCCACATTCAGAGAGTTGGGATATATTCCCCACTCTGATCTTCTGCACCACTGGAATAGAATTGCTATTTCTCCCAAATGTTTAACAAAATTGACCAGTAAAACTGTGTGCCTCTGTTATTTTCCTTTGGAAAGCATTCTGAAATCAAATTTTATTGATTCATTGATTTATTTGATTCAGATTATCTTTCCTTGAGTAACCTTGGCAGTTTCATCTTTCTGAAAAAAGAATGTCTACATATTTCACTGAGCAAAATTGATGATATCTACCACAGTTGTTTCCATATCAGTAACTGATAAGCCTATCTCCTATCTGTCTATGATATTAATTGTGTATAATGTTCTTGTTTGTCATGGTCAGATTCCATTAGAGTTTATCAATTTCATTTATCTTTATAAAGATCATTGATGTTTTGAATGTTTCTTCCTCTAAGCTTGACTTTTGCTTTTGTATTAATAATTCTCTTCTATTTATACATTAAATTTGTTCTTCTTTAACATAATCAATGCCTCACTCTATACCATTTTAGCTACACCAATGAATGCATTGAGGAGATGAATCTTTTAACCTTAAATATTTCATAATTTTTCTTTTGGCCTTTCATGCATATATTATTTATAGGTGTTATATAATACTCTCTATTATTACTTTTATGCATTGGAGTATACTCTGTACAGCTTTGATTTTTTTTTGATATTGGTCTTTAGTTAGTGGCTCCATATAAACTGACACGACATTGTCTTCTGTTAGTGCTCTATAACTGTCAATAGTATTAAGGTAATCTATAGCACTGTTTGGGTCTGTTGAGTCTTAAAGGAAAGTAGGCATTGGACTATATAAACATAGTTGCCAGTTTGCTCATTATCTTTCAACTGCATGTTTTTGTTTCATGGGTTTTGAAGCTCTGTTGTTAGGTGTTTCAATAAGTATAATCATTGTCTCGCTGAAGAACTGATCCCTTTATTAACTCCTCATCCTCACAAACCTTTATCCCTGAAATTCATCCATGAAATACTGCTTATTCGAGAGTCCACTTTGTCTCGTGTTGAAACAGATACACTGACATTTTGGTATTATTGTTTAAATGATAAGTTTATTTCCTTACATGTGTTCCCTCCTATTTGTGTGTGTGTGTGTGTGTGTGTGTGTGTGTGTGTGTGTGTGTGTGTGTGAGAGAGAGAGAGAGAGAGAGAGAGAGAGAGAGAGAGAGAGAGAGAGAGCTCTTCAGCTGAACTGGGCACCAGGAAGAGTATGTCTACATGAGAAGTACATGACAATTTCCCCATTATTATCCCTAGGACCACAGTAACTACCATCTTCGAGTCGCAGGAACAATGGCTCATGAAATGGGTCACAATCTTGGCATGATTCATGACTACTTGAGTTGCAAGTGTCCATCTGAAGTCTGTGTAATGGAGCAGTCACTAAGGTGAGGGTGTTGGGGATAAGCTGTGGGTACTGTGGTTGGTGCTATCCTCAAGGTCACAGTCATCAACTTGTTCAAGATTTTATGTTTTAGAATTAGAAGAATATTAGTAAAATCAACTCGCTCATATGATTATAACTTGAATCTATATAGCACCCAATAATGAGAAAAGGACAATGTCACAGGGACAAAGTTTTGTATGGGAAAACATTCAGAAATCAGGAGATAACCCAGGTTTTCAGAAGCCATCTTGAAGCAGTGTCCACAAAGGCACCAGCTCCTGGGGTAACACACAGCTTATAGAGCCTCTTAGCTCTGGACTCAAACACCATTCCCATAGCCTCTGTGACACTTCTGTAAGAATATTGGATAGGCCTAGGCAGATAAAGGATGCATAAGGCTAAATGATATTGATAACCAAACACTAATGTAAGTTTTAAAAAGTCTTTCATTTTACTTAATTCTATTTTGTTCATAATAATTTAATATTTGACTCCTTTCATGGCAAACCTGTACCATACCAGCTGAACTGCACCTACATGTTATTTTTAATTATTTATTTGCATGTGGGTGGTTGTTTTTACTGCATGTATGTCTGTGTACCACCTGCATATGGTGCCCTTGGAGGCAGGAAGAGGGCTTCATATTTCCTTATACTGGAGTTACAGACAGTTGTGGAGCTACCCTGTGGGCATTTGCAGTCAAACCAGGATTCTCAGGAAGAGCAGCCAGTGGATGAGTTTAACTGCTGAGTCATCTCTCCAGCCCCAATATGTAATTAAAAAGCAATATGTCATACTAGACATACATTCTCTCTTTGGGATTAGGGCAGCTTGACTTTTTTTTGTGTGTGTCAGCTACATGGTGTATGGTGCCAAAATGTGCTTAGATTTTTGTCAATTTTTCCATAAACTCAAGAGTGGGTGATTATAGAGAAATAGTTTTTGAAGAAAAATCTAATGATGTTCCTCGTCAGAAGAATGAGTAGAGAAAATATGGTACATTTATACAATGAAGCTGTTAAAAAAAACATACAAACCAAAAAAGAATAAACAAAGAAAAAACAGACATCATGAAATGTGCAGGCAAATGGATGGAACTAGAAAAACATCATCCTGAGTGAGGCAACTCAGATCCAGAGAGACAAACATAATCAGCCAGCATCAGAGACATTTTCCTTTTGCACCACCAGAGGGGAACATATAGAGACTTAATGCCAGACATAGAGTGAGGAATTCAGAACAACTAGCCCTCAGTGAGATCCTGTTCCTCCTCTCGGAGAAATCAGTGGAGGATGAGGTGTGAAGGGTGTTAGAGCCAGAGGGGATAGCGAACACCAAGAAAACTGGGCCTCTGAGTCGACATGAGCAAAGCCCCCATGATCTCACAGAGACCGAGGCAGCACATGCAGGGCCTGCATGGGCCCTGCACATTGTCTGTGTGTATATTATGGTTTCCAGTGTAGTGTTTTTTATGGGATTCCTTCATGTTCAAACAAGTGGGTCTCTGATTCTTGTACCTTTTTTTAATCTCTGTTCTTTCTGTTGGTTTGTCTTGTCCAAACTTGATGTGATAGTTTTTGTTTTATAATATTATATTTTATTTGGTTATATATTTAGAATTATCTCTTAGAAGACAATTCTTTTCTTGGTAGGAGGAGAAGAATTTGGAGAAATAAAGAGAGGAAAAATCATAATCAGAATATATTATGTGAGGGAAAAATCTACTTTCAATAAAGGGAAAAAGAAGAAACTTCTCACGGGAAAGAAAATGGAAAAGATAGTTATATCTCTGTCTTACTGAAAAAAATTTTTCAGGCAGTCGTCTCTCTCTCTCTCTCTCTCTCTCTCTCTCTCTCTCTCTCTCTGTGTGTGTGTGTGTGTGTGTGTGTACACACATGTACACACACATGTACACACAGACACACAGACACAGACACAGACACAGACACAGACACACACACACACACACACACACACACACACACACGCACTTCATCTTTTCTATTCTTACCTTTCTGCACACTCTATTAGGTTATTTTTTCATGCTCCTTCCACACAAAGGATCTGGATTTCCTCCAGTTGCACAGCTGTCATCTCTCTCAGGTATTACTGCATGTTTAACCCTCACCTTCATTAACAAGATGAATAAAATGGCAACTAACAATTACCTAAGGGAATATGAGTTCTTAGATCTATGTGTAAATATGATCCAGTTATCCCAACATAATATAGGGATGACAGTATGACATACACAGGTCAAGGCTCATGGTACACTTTGAGAATTGTTTTCCCACTAAGCTGAGATGTTTATGTTCATACAGGAGGGTGAGTCTAGAAATGTAGATGTTCTCACATTTAGCACCTGGTGTGTTGGATTTACTTTGAGGTAATTTGTAAGTATTCTTGTAGCTGATATTAGCCATTACTTCCCATATGGAAAGCATGACTGAACTGCTTTTTCTCATTTTCTACCTGCATAGGTTCCATATGCCTACAGACTTCAGCTCCTGCAGTCGTGTCAATTATGAACAGTTTCTTGAAGAAAAATTATCGCATTGCCTCTTTAATAGCCCATTGCCATCAGATATCATATCCACCCCAGTCTGTGGGAACCAGTTGGTGGAAATGAATGAGGACTGTGACTGTGGCACACCCAAGGTACTGCTAGCCTTTGAAAATAATCTAGTTCATTTGGCAATAAGATTATGTGGCCCACCATAAAACTGAACATCTTGGGGCTTTTGGATAGGTGGGTATTTTTTAGGCTAATTATATGGGGTGTTCAGAGCTTAATATTTCTTTATCCTCCTCACTAAATCCCTCTCCATCCTTTGCAACATCCCTCACAAATATAGACTTTGTGTCTTCATCCCTGGCATTCTGGTTGAAATTCTTCAAGTAGCTCAAGTGACTATGCCAATGAGTATCACTTTAGGTGTAGCAATATGGCACTATTTAGACAGAGCGAATCATCTGCTTTCCAAGGCTGATAGATCTGACTAGAGCAAGCTTCAAGATATA
Organism: Mus minutoides; assembly: GCA_902729485.2. Classification (NCBI taxonomy): domain Eukaryota; kingdom Metazoa; phylum Chordata; class Mammalia; order Rodentia; family Muridae; genus Mus; species Mus minutoides. The sequence goes on along the minus strand of LR750455.1, from coordinate 391,087 downwards.
CACCCCCATCTTATTTAATGGCTTCCACACCCACTTGCAGAATGGATTGCTACATCATATATCTCATATCTGTTAAGATTCAGAAGTTGGCACCACAATCCCTGTCTGGATCTCATCCTCTTTACAGACTAGCCAAAATTCTAAGTAGGGTTCTGCACTAACCCCATTATTGCATTTATCAGGAGTGATGCATGATTTCTACAGTGACTTCAGAATAAGATTAAAGATTTATTCATTCTTCCTTCAAGGGTGATCTTCCCCTAATGGTGTTTATACTTAAATTAAGGGAAGTAGTTTTAGCTCTAAAAATATTGCAGCCGTTGAAGTCTTGCTTTTCAGGAGGAATCTTGACCAGAGCAATGGAAGTTGCCCGAGGTCCTGGTTCTCTTGCTTCTCCAAGAAAGGCTTTGGAGTTTGGATCTCTCAAAAACACCAAAATCAAAATAAATTATATTGCTTTCATGGGAGTCCAACTCTTGGACATGGGGATATGATGTCCCTGACAAACATGTTGTACCACATTAGTGGTTATTTTGGCATATGTAGTAGAATTGAATTAATGGACAAAGCATGCATGTCAAAGACTAGCTTAATAATATTCAGTATCTACGGAATTGAATTGAAGATGAGAGAGAAGCATAGCCAATGAGTTCGGTTAAATTAAGCTGGGTTTTTCTGAAAACCATCCTTTTCCTTTTGTTTTTCTTCATATTTTATCAAGAAAAAAAAGAACCAATTAATATTTATATGAAGGACTTGAGGGAAATATATTTGTTTAAAAGAATAGTAAGAATATGTCTGTTAAAATATATGTAAGAACAAGTCAGAAAAAAACAAGCCACCAGCTGTTCAGACTTTCTAATAATGTCTTGGTTCATCCTTATTGTACTGAGGGGAATATTTTTTTTATTAAGTATTGTTTTATTTACCTTTCAAATGTTATCTCCTTTCCTAGTTTCCCCTCTGAAAACCCCCTATACCATCTCCCCTCCCCTTGCTTCTATGAGGGAGTTCCCCCACCCACATACCCACTCCTGCTTCCCCAGCCTGGCATTCTCCTATACTAGGACATCAAGCCTTCACAGGACCAAGGGCCTCTCCTCTTGTTGATGCCCAAAAAGGCCATCCTCTGCTACATATGTGACTGGTCGCTCTATGTGTACTCTTTGGCTGGAGGTTTACTCCCTGGGAGCTCAAGGGGGTCGGGTTGGTTGATATTGTTCTTTCTCCGATGGGGCTGCAAACCATGAAGGAGAATTTTAAATGATTCAAAGTAACAGGTATATGTGACAAATAATCTATATTATGAATTGTACTAATATAATATCTGCTTTCATCTGTGGCTGATATTTCCTAGGAATGTACCAACAAATGCTGTGATGCAAGGACCTGTAAAATTAAAGCAGGTTTCCAGTGTGCCCTCGGGGAATGCTGTGAGAAATGCCAAGTAAGATTCATGTTTCCTTTCTTATAATTATGATTATATTTTTTTTCTATAATAACGTTTCAGTGATTACATTAAATCAAACAGGCAGGGCAGTGTTTTTCTTCCTTGAAAATAAAGACTCAATCGCTCACTGGGTACTTTACAAATTTAGCCAGATATCAAATAAAGCAAATAAGATATTATCTCATTTTCTTTTGAGTAAATGGAGTCTTAGGGCAGAAATTATGAAAAATAGAATGTCTCCTATTAGTGACAGCCAGGATAACCCATGAGAAAATTATACCAAGTGAAAGAAAAGAAAGTCTGTGAGACAAATGCTGTATGATCTCTTGTTGATACAGACTCTGAAAAAGTTGACATTAGGGATGGGCATGTGATTGGCAGAGTGCTTGTCTACTATAAACCAGCTATGGTGGCTCATACCTTTAAGCTCAGCATTCAGGAGGTGGAGCTAAGGGAAAAGGAAGTTCAAAATTATCACTGGCTATATAAAGGGTTCAAGGCCAGCCTGGAATATATCAGACTCCATTTAACAAAAGAGTTGACTGTGCAGATACAGAGTAAAGCCACAGTTATCAGTGGTTGAAAATTGAGGAGCTGTTAGCAAAGGAGTAACAACATGCAGTTTATATGGGATTAATGGAGGTGGAGGTCTAGTGTGCAACAGGTACATGGTGCCTACATGCCTGTAAAAGTAATGGATACTGTAGTGGAAGTTTTCTGAGAGTGGATTTCATATGTTCTCTTTATAAACATCCACACACAAGCACAGAGGTAACTAACTATATGAGATCGATGCTAATTTGCTGACCATAAAAATTGTTTCACTATAGAGATGTATACACACACACACACACACACACACACACACACACACACACACACACACCAAAATGCCATATTGCTCACCTTAAATTCATACAGTATAATCTTTGAGAAATAAAAATGTGGTCACTATTTAATAGACAAACCGATATGAGCAAACATTGCTGGTTCAAGGGCAGCCATGGTGAGTTTCTCTTTATGCTGCTTCTCATACTGCAGAGCCTCCCTAGACCACATCATATGGCACCTGCCTATATTGATAGATCTGTTAGAAAAGTATTTTAAATTGACTCGAGCTTCTCCTCCCATCTTCAATCATAGCCCAGAAATCTACACTGGAGGGATTAGAGGACACTTTACATGAAAGCATTTTTGTTTACCAGGAAACTGAATGATTTGATGTTAGATTTAGACTTAGGCACCAAAAGAAAGAATGTCTAAATGATAAGAGAGGATGGGAGGGACTCTGTGTGTGTGTGTGTGTGTGTGTGTGTGTGTGTGTGTGTTTAAGAGAACCAAGCTGGCTGGAGCTGTGAGAATTACGTTTGGAGGATTGGTAAATTCTGGTTGCAGTTTTGGTCTGATCCTGTAACCAGTATTAAAACAGTGGAAGTTGTTTGGTTGTTTGATCCATGTGGTCTCACACAGCTAGGAAAGCATGGCCCTCTTTGATCTGCTGAAGTGGAAGAGGAGTTTGGTTTATCAAGATTTTTCTAAGGATTTCTGGAGTCCAGCTTCTTGAGCTCTTTGTATATATTGGATATTAGTCCCCTATCAGATTTAGGATTGGTAAAAATCCTTTCCCAATCTGTTGGTGGCCTTTTTGTCTTATTGACAGTGTCTTTTGCCTTACAGAAGCTTTGCAATTTTATAAGGTCCCATTTGTCAATTGATCTTACAGCACAAGCTATTGCTTTTCTATTCAGAAATTTTTTCCCCTGTGCCCATATCTTCGAGGGTTTTCCCGACTTTCTCCTCTATAAATTTCAGTGTCTCTGGTTTTTTGTGGAGGTCTTTGATCCACTTAGACTTGAGCTTTGTACAAGGAGATAAGAATGGATAAAAAAATGGGGTGCAGAGCTAAACAAAGAATTCTCAAGTGAGGAATACCAAATAGCATAGAAGCACCTGAAAAAATGTTAAACATCCTTAATCATCAGGGAAATGCAAATCAAAACAACCTTGAGATTCCACCTCACTCCAGTCAAAACGGCTAAGATCAAAAACTCAGATGAAAGCAGATGCTGGCATGGATGTGGAGAAAGAGGAACATTCCTCCATTGCTGGTGGGATGGCAAGCTAGTGCAACCACTCTGGAAATCAATCTGGAGGTTCCTCAGAAAATTGGACATAGTATTACTGGAAGATCCAGCAATACCTCTACTGGGCGTATACCCAGAAAATGTTCCAAATGATAAGGACACATGCTCCACTATATTCATAGAAGCCTTATTTATAATAGCCAGAAGCTGGAAAGAACCCAGATGTCCCTGAACAGAGGAATGGATACAGAAAATGTGGTACATTTACACAATGGAGTACTACTCAGCTATTAAAAACAATGAATTTATGAAATTCTTGGGCAAATGGATGTTTCTGGAGGATATCATCCTTAGTGAGGTAACCCAATCACAAAAGAAGTCACTTGATATGCACTCACTGATAAGTGGATATTAGCCCAGAAACCTGGAATACCCAAGATACAATTTGCAAAACACAAGAAAATCAAGAAGAACGAAGACCAAAGCATGGATACTTCATTCCTTCTTAGAATAGAGAACAAAACACCCATGGAAGGAGTTACAGAGAAAAAATTTGGAGCTATGACGAAAGGATGGACCATCCATAGACTACCCCACCAGGGGATCCATCCCATAATCAGCCACCAAACCCAGACATTATTGCATATGCCAGCAAGATTTTGCTGAAAGGACCCTGATATAACTATCTCGAGTGAGGCTATGCCAGTGCCTGGCAAATACAGAAGGGGATGCTCATAGTCATGTATAGGATGGAACACAGGGCCCCCTATGGAGGAGCTAGAGAAATTACCCAAGGAGCTGAAGGGGTCTACAACCCTTTAGGTAGAACTAAACAGTACCCCCAGAGCTTGTGTCTCTAGATGCATATGTAACAGAAGATGGCCTAGTCGGCCATCATTGGGAAGAGAGGCCCCTTGGTCTTACAAACTTTATATGTCCCAGTACAGGGGAATGCCAGGGCCAAGAAGTGGGAGTGAGTGGGTAGGGGAGCAGGGCTGAGGGAGGGTATAGGTAACTTTCGGGATAGCATTTGAAATGTAAATAAAGAAAATATCTAATTAAAAAAAGATATTTCTAGGGAAGTAAGGGCAAAACTCATGGTACTGTTGCAACAGAATTCATAAAGCAAGACAGTTCTTGGCAATTTCTTTTTTCACAACACAACATTCCATAACAAGAGCTGACAAGAAATGGCCTACACTGAAAACTGAGGAAACTCGATGCCTGGGAAAGTCTTGAGGTATGCGGATCTGCTGTTTGCAGATTTGTCTCCCTTTCACTTCACTAGAGAATCCTGAAGTTACAGGCTTAAATCTTATAAATCACAGCAAAGAAGTGTTCAACAAAGGGAGAGATACAACTCCCTGTATGCCAGCTGAGGTATTTCCCGGGTGCCTCTTATATTATTGAGTGTGTCTTCAGACTTGTATTGAAATTCAAAAATTAATTGTTTGAAGACTCAGACTATTGGCCAACATCAGCACCAGTGACATGATATGGATGTAGTGCAACAAAGAATCACATTAAAATTATGCCATGGGCCTGAATACTAAACGATTTGTTTGTGTTAATCTAAGGTGTCTGGGCAATGGGCAGGGTGACACACACTCTCTATTTATGCTTCCTTGCAGCTTAAAAAGCCTGGGGTTGTGTGCAGAGCAGCAAAAGATGAGTGTGATCTGCCTGAAGTGTGTGATGGTAAATCCAGTCACTGCCCAGTTGACAAATTCAGAGTCAATGGCTTCCCTTGCCAAAATGGGCATGGTTACTGCTTGAAAGGCAGATGTCCCACCCTGCAGCAACAGTGCATGGACATGTGGGGCCCAGGTAAGGATCTGGATCTGTTACTTCTTTTACTGCTGTGATATAATGCCTAAAGAAAGAAATTTAACAAAATGAGGGTTAGTTTCAGCTCCCAGTTCCAGGGGAAGTCTTTCAGGAAGGGGAAGTCAAGGAGGCAGTTGGTTATATTGTACCCCCAATCAGGAAGCAGAAGAAGATGAATCCCAGGCTCAGTTAAGCCTTTTCTTTTTTTATGGGACGACAGCTCATGGATAATGCCACCCAGACTCAAGGTGGGCTTTCCCTCCTTAGTCAAATATTTCTGGAAATATCCTCCTTCATATACCCAGAAGTGAGTTTCCATGGTGATCTCAACACTTAACTCATCAGATTAATGAGGATGAGTATCACAGGGGCAAATTCTTCTCCATGTTTACATCAGCCCCATAACAGGGTTTGACTTTGTCACTTCTCAAAATTATAAATAAGTACCTTTAACATATTTAATTGGAGGTTTTATACATGAGTACACTGTATTTACATCAGTTCCACTCCTTCCTTTATCTAACTCCTCTCTCACTCTCAACTCCTATTATTCCTACACACCCCCATAACCTATTGAGTCTACTTAGTGTTGCTCATATATAGACATGTTTAGAGCTAACCACTTGGTATTGCATAGCTTAGTAGGTGCCCATAAGTGATGGAAACTGATTTGTCCTCCATCCACAGCCATTGGCTCCTGTAATTTTTTTCATCTAGGGGTGATGTCTTGTGGAGTCTCCTATTTCCATTGTGTAGTGAATGATATGGTCAGCATGCAGGTCTTGTTTAGGCAATGACATTGTTGAGACTTCATAAGGACATATCTAGAAGACACTATCTTGCAACAGACATCTCAGTCCTCTGGCTCTTATATTTTTTCTGCCCTCTTTTTCATAATCTTCTTGGAGCCTGAAATGTAGGATCTGCTAAGGATAGGGACCCCATAGTCATTGTCTTAGTCAATTGTCTTTCTTGCACAAAACATCATGACCAAGAAGCAAGTTAGAGAGAAAAGGGTTTATTCAGCTTACACTTCCACCACATTGCTGTTCATCACCAAATGAAGTCAGGACAGGAACTCACAGGACAGAGACTTGGAGACAGGAGCTGATACAGAGGCCATGGAGGGGTGCTGCTTACTGGATTGCTTTCCCTGGCTTGCTCAGCTTTCTTTTTTTCTTTCTTTTTTTTTTTTATTAGAGAATTTCTTCATTTACATTTCAAGTGTTATCCCAAAAGTCCCTTATACCCTGCCCCCCACCCTGTTCCCCTACCCCCCCCACTCCCACTATTTGACCCTGGCATTCCCCTTTACTGGGGCATATATACATTGCTAGACCAAGGGCCTTTCTTCCCGAATAATGGCCAACTAGGCCATCTTCTAATACATATGCAGCTAGAGACATGAGCTCTGGGGGTTCTGATTAGTTCATATTGTTGTTCCATTTATAGGTTTGCAGACCCCTACAGCTCTTGGGTACTCTCTCTAGCTCCTACATTGGGGACCCTGTGTTCTGCCCTATAGATGGTTGTGAGCATCTACTTCTGTATTTGTCAGGGACTGTCAAAGCCTGCCAGGAGACAGCTATAGCAGGGTCCTTACAGCAATATCCTGCTGGTGTATGCAGTAGTGTCTGCATTTGGTGGCTGATTATGTGATAGACCACCCGGGTGGGGCATTCTCTGGATGGTCCATGCTTTTGTTTACCTCCAAACTTTGTCTCTGCACCTCCTTCCATGCATATTTTAATCCCTATTATAGGGAGGAATGAAGTGTTCATGCATTGGTCTTTCTTGATTTTCTTGTGTTTTAGAAATTGTATCTTGGGTATTCTAGGTTTTTGGGCTAATAACTACTTATCAGTGAGTGCATATTAAGTGACTTCTTTTGTGATTGGGTTACCTCACTCAGGATGGTATCCTCCAGATACATCCATTTACTCAAGAATTTCATAAATTCATTGTTTTTAATAGCTGAGTAGTACTCCATTGTGTAAATATACCAAATTTTTTGTATCCATTCCTCTGTTCAGGGACATCTGGGTTCTTTCCAGCTCCTGGCTATTATAAATAAGGCTGCTATGAACATAGTGGAGCATGGGTCCTTGTTACCCATTGGAATATCTTCTGGGTATATGCCCAGTAGAGGTATTGCTGGATCTTCCGGTAGTACTATGTCCAGTTTTCTGAGAAACCACCAGACTGATTTCCAGAGTGGTTGTACCAGTTTGCAATCCCACCAGCAATGAAGGAGTGTTTCTCTTTTTCCACATCCTAGTCAGCATCTGCTCTCACCTGAATTTTTGATCTTAGCCATTCTGATTGGTGTGAGGTGGAATCTCAGGGTTGTTTTGATTTGCATTTCTCTGATGATTAAGGATTTCGAACATTTTTTAAGGTGCTTCTCAGCCCTTTGGCATTGTTCAGTTGAGGATTCTTTGTTTAGCTCTGTACCCCATTTTTTAATGGGGTTATTTGAATTTCTGGAGTTTAGCTTCTTGAGCTCTTTGTAAATATTGGATATTAGCCTCCTATCAGATTTAGGATTGGTAAAAATTCTTTCCCAATCAGTTGGTGGCCTTTTTGTCTTGTTGACAGTATCTTTTGCTTTACAGAAGCTTTACAATTTTATAAGGTCCCATTTGTCGATTTGTGATCTTACGGCACAGGCCATTGGTGTTCTGTTTAGGAATTTTACCCCTGTGCCCATATCTTCAAGGGTTTTCCCCACTTTCTCCCCTATGAATTTCAGTGTCTCTGGTTTAATGTGGAGGTCTTTGATCCACTTAGACTTGAGCTTTGTACAAGGAGAAAGGAATGGATCAATTCGCATTCTTCTGCATGTTGACTGCCAGTTGTGCCAGCACCATTTATTGAAAATTCAGCTTGCTTTCTTATAGAACCCAAGACTACCAACCCAGTGATGACACCACTCACAGTGGGCTGGGCCTCACCATCACTAATTGAGAAAAGGCCTTACAGCTGGATCTCATGGAGGTATTTCCTCAAGGGAGGAGGCTCCTTTCTCTGTGGTAACTCGAGCTTGTGTCAAGTTGACACACAAAACCAGCTAGTACAGTCATGCATTCTCTGTATTTGACTATATTTGGATCTCTACAGTAGCCTATGTCTGCTACAAAAATAAAAATAAAAATTTAAAGCTTCTTTAGTAAGAGAATTTGAGCTACAGTTGTTAATGGGTATAAGAATAAGTGTTTAGAATAAAGTTAGATGGTGTATTGTTTTAGAATAAATTGTAATAGTAATTTCTCCTCTACTGTCTATAACCTTTCCAGTTATAAATTATTGGTAGTATCAAGTATGAATTCCCTTGTATTGAACTAGCTATTAAATTTAATTAGATAATTGCTGGTTATGTCCAAGATTCCATTACTGCACCATTGGGGAAATCCTGTTGGGCTGGTCATTGTTGTGGTAAAAGAAACAGCAGCTCCCTTGGCAGTTTGCAAAGCACCTTCTGATACTTCTGAGGGAAGGATTCTAGGACACAGGGACACATGTTGTATAATATCACTTAAGAATGTGGAGGTTCATCTGGATTAACAAAAAAACTAGACTAGCGAAAACTCTTCTCAACAATAAAAGAACCTCTGGTGGAATCACCATGCCTGATCTCAAGCTGTACTACAGAGCAATCATAACAAAAACTGCATGGTACTGGTACAGCAACAGACAGGTAGATCAATGGAATAGGATCGAAGACCCAGAAATGAATCTTCACACCTATGGTCACCTGATCTTTGACAAAGGAGCTAAAACTATCCAGTGGAAAAAAGACAGCCTTTTCAACAAATGGTGCTGGCACAACTGACAGCTATCATGTGGAAGACTGGGAATTGATCCATTTTTATCTCCTTGCACTAAGGTCAAGTCTAAGTGGTTGAAGGACCTCCACATAAAAGCAGAGACACTGAAACTAATAGAGGAGAAAGTGGGGAAAAGCCTCGATGATATGGGCACTGGGGAAAAATTCCTGAACAAAACAGCAAAGGCTTGTGCTGTAAGATCAAGAATTGACAAATGGGACCTCATAACGTTGCAAAGCTTCTGTAAGACAAAAGATATTGTCAACAGGACAAAAGGGCCACCAACGGATTGGGAAAGGATCTTTACCAATCCTAAATCAGATAGGGGACTGATATCCAATATATATAAAGAACTCAAGAAGGTGGACACCAGAAAATCAAATATCCCCATTAAAAAGTGGGGCACAGAGTTAAACAAAGAATTCTCANAAAAAAAAAAAGAATGTGTGTGTGTGTGTGTGTGTGTGTGTGTGTGTGTGTGTGTGTGTGCAAGAAATTGTGTAACACTAAGTAATAACACTTGCTCCCAGGAGCCATAAACTATTTATGGAATACCCTAGTGACCAGCAACAGAAAATTCAATCTCTGAAGAAAGAAATTGAGGAAGATCTCAGAAGATGAAAAGATCTCCCATGCTCATCGATTGGTAGGATTAATATAGTAAAAATGGCCATCTTGCTGAAAGCAATCTACAGATTCAATGCAATCCCCATCAAAATTCCAACTCAATTCTTCCTAGATTTAGAAAGAGCAATTTCCGAATTCATGTAGAATAACAAAAAACCCAGGATAGTGAAAACTATTCTCCACAATAAAAGAACTGTTGGAATCACCATCCCTGAACTCAAGCTATACTACAGAGCAATTGTGAGACATACTTTTCAAAAGTCATTTTTTTATCTCAAATTCAAATTCCTCTATGCACACAGGAGTCACACTAGTATTGGTGGATGGGCCATAAGCCCAGATGGGTGACAAATAAATAAAGACCTGTAGAATACAGAATAGCAGTGAAGATACTTGAGAGATTTCCATGGTTGCTTCTGTTCACTGAAAGTTTAGTGGCCACACTAAGGAAATCATAACACAGGCTTTAAAATGAAGTGTTATGTAAAGATAGTTGAAAAGATTAAGCCCAGATCTAAACTGTATTCAAAAGTTCAATCAGAAAGTCAACATTATAGTGTACAAGTATGCTCACTTCTGTGGGAAATCTATAAAGAGCTTGAACTCCGGGGAGAAAAACAGTAGCAAACTGCTTACAATGTATAGGGAGGAAATAGTGAGCCATTGGTCCAAGGTTACAAAATGAAAAAAACCCTAATATTTTAAAAGAAACCCCTATTTCTATTTGCTGGATGGTGTGTGTACCCTACAATGTATTGAATTTCTGTGGTCTCTTGCTCCATGCTCCCAAACTCCTAGTTAAATGGTACAGACAATACGTATTCAAAAACAAATGAAGCTACATACTCCTAATAGTATTTTTAAAAAATGTCATTGCATAACTGAAACCTCTCATAGAGCCTGAAAAATATATTCAATCAAAACTGAGGACAGAAATAAAAAAATAATGTTATCTACAAAATAGATAAAAAGCAAGACACCTCAAGACATTCTAATCAATCACAGATAAGCTCTTCTATACCCAACAAGACTAAGATACATTGCAAGGAGAAATGTCTTTGAGCCACCCAGAGGTGCCCAGATGTGCTGGATTCTAGATTCAGTGATCCTGTTCACATTTCCTGGGAGCTGATATTCTAAGCTAAAGTCAATGACAAGACTGGGTCTGTTCGTTAATCTCATGTATCCCTAGCCCAGCTTTGCCACAGGGCAGTCTCAGCCTGCCAGCTACCCAGGTAATGAAATGGAGACTTTTTAATAATTATGAAAGCTTGTCCTTAGCTTAGCAAACTCTTAACTAGCTTGTCTAAGTAAACTCGACGATCTAGCTCTTTCGCAGCATGTGACTTGCTAGTTATCTTTCACTTAGTCTTAGCACCTGTTCCTTTCTCCATGGCTATCTGGCTAACCTCTCTGACTCTCAGAGTTCCTATCTCTGCCCAGAAGTTTGCCTATCTTCTCCTTTGCTACACATCATTCATCTCTTTATTAAACCAATAAGAAAATGATGGAGAAGATGTTTACATAACATTGAGACAGGTGCCCATATATGTGCTGGACACAAAGACAACCTTTACACAGTGCACAAGAGACTATTTCAGCATAGCTTCCTTACATGGCAACAATCCGAGGAAAGAAAATCCTACATGCATAAGTGAAGCTCAACATGTCCTGTGTATTTATTACCTAGCAACCCATAAGGATGGTTATGTTTATTAATAGGTTGATTATGAAAGGATGGTTATGTTTATTAATAGGTTGATTATGAAAGGATGGTTATGTTTATTAATAGGTTGATTATGAAAGGATGGTTATGGTATTATTTTCTTTTGTCTGACTCTATTCCAAATCTTGTTACCTCCTTATCCATGGACCTAGTATGTTTTATCCATAGTTTTGTTTTCAGTGCCTGACTTTAGTTGATGTCAAAATTATTTATTGAATTAATATGGAATATTTATTAGATATTCAATGGAGAATACCATTAAATTGTTTATTCACCATATAATATGAGAAAAGTAGATTTGTCTTCAAGTTCCAAATATTGTGATTCACAGATGATCATATTTATTTTAAATTAATCTGAAAAAGTTCATAACATGATTTTATAATAAAAAATCACAGTTTTCGCCCCCAAGATAATCCTGAAAATCAGAACTCATGGTTCCAAAATATGTGATTATGATGTAAGCAGATATTTGATAATAATAAATAAATAAAAATGCTCAGTTAATAAAGACTAAAACCATCTTCACTCCATGGTTCTATAAGGAGTAGTAATTAACCTTTAACCTTTTACATTTATGATCAAGTAAAGAGTTGTGGCAGGCATTAAGGAAGATGGGACAGAATTCTGTAAGGAAAGATGAGAAGGGGGGACACACAGCCAAAGACACGGCTTTGCCCCTTTTTTTTTCAATTTTTTATTAGATATTTTCTTAATTTACATTTCAAATGCTATCCCGAAAGTTCCCTCCCCCCTCCCACCGCCCTGTTCCCCTAGCCACTGAATTCAGAAATATTTATCAATGAGAATTTTTCTTCCAAAGCTGTTTTTTATGGCAATGAGTAATTGAAGAGGAATTTTATAGTCCAAGAATAAAGATGGTTCAAACAATTGAGAGTATATTAATTTAGTGTATCAGTCCTACTTCTTTGTATTGTAGGATGTTTAAAATCTGAGGAAAATACAAGGATGCTTTTGGTTGAGGAAAGGTAGCAATGAAGGTGCTTGATGGTGGGCATATGAATTATACTTTCCAAAGTATTAGAATCAGTAGCGCAGAAGTTAGGGATTTTGATTATGTTTTCTTTGCTTATACATGAAATTATTTGCTTTCAGTATATATCGGTTTTGGTGTAATAAGGAATTAATTTGTTCCTAAGATCCAAATGATCCAGGAAATATAATCACAAATATTTATATCATCTTGACTATCAAAACATGTAATTCATTAAAAATGTTACAAGTTTGTAAATCAACATTATATATTTTTCTTGAAAACAAAAACACACTCTTTACAAATTTTTGCTTTCTTACTTTTGTTAATTATCTATCAAAGGTTTTTCTAATGTTTGCCAGTGTATAAAAGTTATTGGTAATTGAGTGAGGCAGCTTACAGTCAGGGTTTGAGGGTTCAACTTGGGAAGAGGTGGGTGAAATTGGCTTCTGTATCTTCCTGTGTGACTTGGAGTGAATCTCCACTTCCTTATTGATAATCTTAGATGAGTAAGAATGGCTAGTATTTATCACCTACATACTATTGAATAGGCCTGGTTCTCAGTGGTATACATATGTGTGTGTGTATATATATATATATTCAACTCATTGAAATTTAAATATCTCATCAATCCTATGAGTTATAGTGTTGTGGTGTAGCCCATAATGATCAGCAGTTATGTGTTTAAGCATTTAAAGTATGTATGAAACAGTAAATGAACATTATGTTTGAGCTTGACCCATATTTTGTAGCTATCACAAGGTTTATTTGAAAATACCTTAAAGTATAAAAAGATATGCAACCCAAAAGCTTTCTAGCCTCAATAATTTTGGACAAGGGATATTCAATCTGTACTTCTAATTCTAACTTTGTTTTGTTAATACTTCATAATATTATATTATAGTTCTTATCTATTTTCCCTTCAAATATGCCACTTTCACCTGTGCCTCATCCCAGGAACCAAGGTTGCAAACACATCATGTTACAAGCAGAATGAAGGTGGGACAAAGTACGGATACTGTCACGTGGAGAATGGCACACACATGCCCTGCAAAGCGAAGTAAGTGGCTGTATTGTTTAAATCTTCTCTCCACAATCCCCACCAGGACAATGACACATTTTCTCCCACATATGCTGTTTTATTCTACTTCAAGAGAAAGTGACTTCTAACCTAGATAGATAGTTCAGAGCTTAAGAGGACTAGCTGCCATCACAGAAGACCTGAGTTCAATTCCCAGCCTTTACATGGAGGCTTCCAAACACCAGTAGCTATAATTCTGGGGTAACTGAAGCCCTCTTCTGACTTCTGTCAGGTACCTTGCATGCAGGTGGTACACATACATATATGCAGACAAAGCGGTCATACACACATGATAAATACGACTAGAAAATTTTGAAAAAAATTGGATGTACTTTAGGTAATTTTTCAAGCTTTTGGTTTTCATTATGAGTTTCTGGATTGAAATATTTATCTACACAGAAAACAACCACTGCAGGACATATATAATTGTATTGAAATTTGTCATGACATTTGCAAGAGAAAGATTATAGCAGGAAAAGTGAATAACAATTCACCCAAGAAACTCATTTTAATTTCAGTATTGGTATTCTGAAAAGAGGATTAAAAACCACACCAGATGAACATGAGAGTTTTGTATACATTTTTTAACCTGCAAATTTAACACAACCTTTAAAATTCAACTTAAATATGTTACTTTATTTGTTCATTTTATTTTCATATATTAGCATATGAATGAAACAGTTATGGGAAAGGAAATACACAGGGTTAAGCAAAGCAATACATGGGCGGGGGGGGGGCGGTGCAGGAATGTAGTAGGGCTGGTCCATCCCTCCTCTGTAGACTATGAGTATCATATTAGCCTGTATAATTGTGTATACAGCTGATAATGAGTGTAACATGATGCTCAGACATTTTACTGCCCTTCAGACACCACCTACTCACCAAGTACCCATTACCTGTGGTGGGCGTTTGTTTATCTCTACATTTTCTATGTCCAGTACCATCCTTACAGTTTTGTCATGAATCATTGTCTGATTCTTGAACAGCACCCAGCAGAGTATGGAATAGCTGTGCCTTCCTAATTCAGCACCCATCTCTTCTCTATCTGTGAGCAATAGCATCACAGTCTCATTCTCTCCCTTCCAGACTACGTGTTCACAGGCTTCCTCCGAATGTCACATAAAGCAATTGACGATGGCTTGATTGGCTTTGGCTTTTCTTATTTTTGTGTTGGTCTTGGCTGATGGCTTCCCAGTGTGTTGAGCAGTTTAATCTGCAGGTTCAGAGGGAGAGCTCTGAGTGCCATACTTAATGCTTTGAAATGTCAAGAGACCTCTGGCTTTGTGCTGACCACTCTCTTGTGGAAAATTGAAGCATTTAACTTTTAGAGCTTATATGAGGGAAGAAAGAAATGGCTATCTAGGCACCTTTGCAAGGTCAAGGATCTGCCCTTTGAGCATCTTCTAGCTCCATCCTCAGGGACTTCTCTCGGTCAGTGATGACTTCACCAGCTCCACCCATCACAGTCAGTCCTAATTTGCTTTCTGCTTCTGTGATGAAGCACTCTGACCAAAAGCAACTTTTGGAAGAAAGGATTGGAATGACTTATCCTTCCATGTTACAGTCCATCCTTGAGGGAAGCCAGGGCAGGAACTGCAGGCAGGAACTGACGCCAAGGCTCTGGGGAGTTCTAATTACTGTCTCACTCCCCCTGGTTTACTCAGCTTGCTTTCTTACACACCCCACCCAGTACTACCTGCTCAGGGATGGTACTGTCCATAGTGAAGCTGGGCCTTCCTACAGCAATAATTAATCAAGGAACTACCACATAGACATGCCCACAAACCAGTCTGAAGGGGTTAGGTCCTCAACTAAGGTTCGCTCTTCCTAGGTGACTCCAGTTTGTGTCAAGTTGATAAAAACTAACCAGTACACATTTCATCATCAAAACTGATGGGAAAAAATGTGCCCATAAATGGGGCATGCTCCCTTATTCAAGTCTACCTTTTAGAATTTAGGTTTAAGGTTCTGCCCTCTCCTCACTAGCAATAACTCTGCCAATTGGCAAAAATTACTTGTAAAGGGATCTCTACTTGAGAAACAACATATATTTCTGAGTCTCCTATTAATGCAGAATAAGGACATTGCATGGGTACAACTAGAAGCTATAAGATAGATATTTCTTATTAAATAGCCAATTCGGATTTGCATTGCTCTAAATCTGAAATTTGAATCCTGGGATAAAGTTTGTAATTTGTTGTTGTTCTTTATAGAGATGCCATGTGTGGGAAGTTGTTCTGTGAAGGTGGATCAGGTGATTTGCCCTGGAAAGGACTTACAATATCTTTCCTGACATGTAAATTATTTGATCCTGAAGACGTCAGTCAAGGAGTAGACATGGTGGCCAATGGAACCAAGTGTGGAACTAAGAAGGCAAGTCAAAAGTGTGCCTTGACGGTTGATTATCCCACATATGGACCTAGATTTTAACTCAATGCTGTTTATTACAAATTCTGTAATCACAGTCCACATGCTACTAGGGTGATAACAGCACAAAAAGAGAAACTAAAAGAGATGTAAACTATTAGGACAACTGTTAACACACACAGTACTATGTTCAGAGATGTAAGAGCCTTCACGGTAAACTTGGCAATACAACGCTGCCACCAAGGACCAGTGCTGTCTCTTCTTGCCTCCTGACATTTCCAACATTCCCTATGCTCACCACCCAGCACTGTAGAAGCAGGAAACACAAGGCTGTCCCTTGTGCACCTTTTCTTTCTTGTTATTTTTTCAAGATTTATTTATTTTATGTATGTGAGAACACTGTCACTGTCATCAGACACACCAGAAGAGGGCATTGGATTCCATTGCAGATGGTTCTGAACACCCATGTGAATAGTTGCTGGGAATTGAACTCAGGACCTCTGGAAGAGCAGTTAGTACTCTTAACCACTGAGGCATCGCTCCAGCCCATGCGGCTTTTCTTAAAAAGAGGATGTTTTCCTCTGAAGCACAATATGGCTACCAACATGACACGGATTTTCATTGGCAGACTTTTATCACCCAGTTGCTTGTAGTGTCATTTTGTAGTGTAGTAGTCAGCTACACTGACAAGGGAAAGGGAAGTACCAAAGTTGACCTATGTTTGTTTAAGCTCGCTCATTGGACAAAAGAAGGCCCAGCAAGCACATATTAATAAAGGCAGGTGTTTGTAGTCATCTTCCATCATGTCAAACAATTCAAATTAACAATCACCCTTGAACTCTACTTCAATACATTTGGATCTTTACTGTTGAAAGTTTCCTGTTTGTTTTTAACAGAGCATTTTATTCAAAAGCAATCATACAAAGGAAGGCCAAACGTAAGAAAAGAGTGAGAGCAGAGCAGTGCCACACCCTTGCCCATGATCGCCTCCTGTCTTCCTTGGAACACCGTGTTCACAATATCTTATTGCTTTTGATTTATGCAAGCCTGCACTCATCCCTCTAATAACATTTAATAAGGCCCCACCATGTCCTTAGTATCATGTTATAAAACTTGATGTATATTTGGGTAGGGCACCCTAGTTTTTATTCTTTGAGATTTCAAGATCTGTATTAGTGAAATATGATCAAATACACCCTATTTCTCCCTCCAACTCTCCCTGCATCCTCTCCACCACTTTTTCCTTATAACTTCATGAGTATTGTCACCAACCCTCCCCATCCTCCTCCTCATGCTCATAATTGCCAGGATGTAGGTACATATACCAAAGCATGAAACCTACCAGTTATAACACACTTAAAGAAGATCAATGCCATCATCTCCAGCAGGTATAAATTGTCAATAGCTCCTGAATAAAGGGCAGGACCTAGTGATCATCTATTGCCTCTGTGCAGAAATTGTGACTGGCTTGATGTAATGTAGGTCTTGTTCAGGCAATTGCACCAACTACACAACTCTTGGACATAAACACAAAAGAAATTTATATCCTACTGTAGAGATACCAGTGATAGTAGCCATTCTATACACAATAGCCAGGAAAGGGAACCAACCTAGATGTCCATCAACAGATGAATGGTTTAAAAAGATAAGATTTGTATACAAAATGGATCATTAGCTTTAAAGAAAAATGACAGCAAGATATTTACAGGTGATTGGATAGACCTAAAACAAATTATCCTGAGTGAGGTGATCCAGGATCAGAAAGACAAACTGGGTCAATCCAATGCTTTGAAACTGGTGGGTGCTTGAGTGATAGCTCCTCTGATAATGGTAAAGAGGAAAGGAGAATTCCATTTATTTCCCACTCATGGTAGTTACCATAGCATCACGTGTGATGTGATTTCAGCTCTTACTTCCAGATGTTACCTCTGTGCTTAGTTCAGTGATCATCATATGTGAGGAGCTGTTAGAGTACATGAAGTACCTATCAGAAAAAGCAAAGCCATTTTAAGGAGGGCTTTCAAAAATTTTTATTATATAGTAAAAAATATAGAGTTTGGTCTGTCTCTTTCAAAACCTGCTAGTGTTTTCCTATACTTGATCTTAGCCAAAAGGCCGAGAAGCAATTGCTAGTGTTTTCCTAATAAAATGTTGAGTTTGGTCACTGAGAGATGACTCAGTGGTTAAGAGCACATGCTGCTATTTCATAGGGCCAACATTTGAGTCCCAGAACCCATATAGCTCACAACAATGTATAACTCCATACCCAAGGAACCTCACACTTTCTTCTGGCCTCTACAGACACCAACACACATGTCATTCACTCACAGACACATGGATAAATAATAACAAATTTTAAATGAACACATCAAGGGATATGCACATAGGAATTCAAAGCTATTGCAACAGTATGAAGAAGACCTGTGTAAACTCAAGCCATGGGAAATCCCAACAGATGGAGGGAAGGTAGGCACAAAGCCCCATTCCTAGTTGAGGTCCCACTGACATTTGGTAGCTCCTGGATGAAAGAATGTCAATTCTCTCTAAAAGCATTTACCCCCTACCCTCAGAAAGTTGACCATACTCCAGTGGAAGGCCACACACCCAAGAATATTTGGATGACACAAATTGGTCCTAAATTTTTTGTATTAAGAGTCAAAGTTGGGTGGGTAGGAAAGAGACTGGAGCTGGGAAGACTTAGGGGAAAAATATGATCAAAACACATTGTAGATAATTCTCAAAGACCAAGGAAGTAATAAAAAGTCCTTTAAAAAAGCATGCTTGAGGACAGAGTTGATAAAAAAAATTAAGACTCAATTCCACCCAGTTGTTGACCGAGATGGAAATGTTGGAACTGTTTCATCAAGCTCATGTTTCCATATCCTTTCAGGTGTGCATTAATGCTGAGTGTGTGGACATGGAGAAGACATACAAGTCAGCCAACTGCTCCTCGAAGTGCAAGGGGCATGCAGTAAGTGTGGAAAGCTGGCATCTCCAGTTTGCTGTGCCTCATGCAGTTTTAGTTATGTTCTGTTGAAGCCGACAGAATGCCTTCAGCACGTAGTGATGACAGTTATTATGCTTATCTGACACTCAGGAGCATATAGGATGGGAGACTACCTCTGAGCGTCCATTACTGACATCCTTGTATGCCATTCAAACTTCATCTTGGCAGAGGAAAGCCAACAGAACAGGGGTCTTTCTCATGTCAAAATCAACCTCATGTGGAAGAATGGGGCCTCGAAGGGTCCCCTAAGTCTTATGGTGACACTCACAGCATCCATCTTCCACTAGGTGTGTGATCATGAGCTTCAGTGTCAGTGCAAGGAAGGATGGGCCCCTCCTGACTGCGAGAATTCAGCCACAGTCTTCCGTAGGTAACACTGAACATCTGACCTGAGAAAACTGCCCTCTTCTGCCAAGCTCTTTCCATCTGTTTGTATTAGTTATTTTCCTGATGCTGTGATTAAAAATACTCTACAAAAGTGATTCAAGACATGCCAGGCTTATTTGGGGTCACAGTTTAAGGGTGACATTTATTACAGGGTGAAGTCATGGTGGCGGGGGAAGCATGAGACAACTGGTCACGTTGATGCCACAGTCAGAAAACATGAATTCTAGTGCTCACCTCTGTTTAATTTTTATAATTATTTTATTACAATTCATTTCATAGAATGTATTTTGATTATATTCTTTCTCCTTCAAAAAATTCTTCCACATCCTCTCTACCTCCTTACTCTGCCTGTTTCATGCTCTCTTTCTCTCTCTTTGCCAAAAATCAAAACTAAAGAATAGAGAAAAACATAAATAATACAAAACTTCACAGAAACACATGGACTCTATCTTGTGTCGATCAACTGGGCATGAGGGTCTGTCCTGGAGTGTAACTGACATACACGGTGAGACTCCATTTGAGAAAACTGACTTCCCTTCCTAAGTGGATGCCAGTTACCAAGGGCTTCTCGGTTAGGGGTGGGACATTGTGGCTACTTTCTCTTCTCCCTGCTGGGATTTTGTCTCTTGCGGATTTATTCAGGTCTTGTGCACGCTGTCATCCTCTCATTGAGTTCACTTGTGTCTAAATCATGCTGTCTCCCTGGTGCCATCCACTATGGCTACGGAACATGTGCTGTCCATCCCCAAGGTCAATTTTGCAATATTAAAATTGTATTTTCAACACTCTTCCATTGTCAATTTTCATACAGAAAGCTATTTTTCAAACTTCATTTGTAAAATTATTTAATATATCACATTTTCTTGCTTTCTAGGTTTTTTTCTACTTCCACAGTAGACAAGATATTAGCTAATATTAACTCACTGGACTTCTTGAGAACATGACTTGGATTATGATGGTAGCTCTGGGTTCTGTTCTCTGAATTCTTTTCTTGTATTTTGAAGTGTGCTGTTCTGCTCACTCACATGCTGCCTACAGTTTGGTTATCCTGTTCACTCACATGACCTACAGGTGGGCTGTCCTAGTCATTCACACACTGCCTACATTTCATTGGACTCTTCTTTGGAGTGTGTCATCTTTTTTAGAACAAGAGATAGGATTACTGAAACTGGCCGCATGGCTTTTTTTGGATTGCTTGATGCTCCTACTGACACATCTTTGGGTAGATGATAAAGCTGTGAGTAGAGGCAGGCTTCCCTCCAGGTCATAAAGGAGGGAATGAGATGGACTGGGAACTTTGCTCCCACTTGCCATCATAAAGAATACTTACTCCATGTGGAGAAGAGTTCTATGACCTTCGTCGTCTTCTTCTCCTCTTCCTTCTCCTCCTCTTCCCCATCTCCTTTCTCTTCCTCCTTCTTCTTTGTCTCTTTCCTCTTCTTTTTTCTTGAGTCTCCCCCTTCATCTCCTTTCTCTGGTGGTTGTCCAGAACCAGCTTTGGTTACTTGTGTATCAAGCCTCAGTGTGTATAGGGCAAGATTCCTGGAGCTTTGTCTCTGGGCTTCCTGAACCAACATTGTTCTATATTCACAGAGGATGAGAATGGAAATGTGATTAGGAAAAGGCCTGAATGAACTGTTTGTCCTAAATTCAATTGCTTTTTTAGGAGTTTCAAACAAAAGAATAATATTTAATTTTAACATTTAGACTCCATTTTACTCTTTATTTTTCCAAATTCCTTTACTATCTATCTTCATGGAGATCCTAAACTCTATTACTTTTTAAAGTTATATGATATTATTATGCAATATATTATTATCTTCAGATTATCATGATTGGGATGGGCTTGCAGGGTACACTAAGAACAGAATCAACCATTTAATTAGAAAACTTTTTGACGCATCTGATTTTCACTAAAATAACCTTACACCATGACTTTGCTCTTCCTGCAACCTTTATTTTTATGTATTTATTAACCTATGGGAGTTCTTCAATCTTACTGGGTTGGTCAAGATTCCTCATACAAATTTGATACTATCCTCATTGATCCATTCTATAAAGCTCAGAAGAAATATTGTCACCCAGTGGATCACCAAAACCAGTCCACAGACATGGAGACATCGTGGGCTGGCATATGTAGGCTTCAAGATTTATGGCCTTGGAGAAAGACCTCAAGCTCTACCCTTTAGTGGGTGGTGATAATCATTCAGCATGGAAAAGAACCAGCATCTCAGGGTTAATTAATTGCCACCATTAATATCCGTGATGTTTGTGGTAAAAATCCATACCTAATAAACAATTTAGGACAGTAAAACTTGCCAAGCCTATGAGTAATCTTTCAGAAAGATTATCTTCACCCAACTATCTAAAATATATTTAAAAGCAATTATTTATGTCACTCATTTGGGTATGAGATCCCATGTGATATTTTGGTACATTTTACATTATATAACTTTGAAGTAAGTTTGAACACAATTGCTTTTCAAACATTTAATATTCCCTTTGCTGTTACATTTCCTGGTTTTGGTTGAAATATTTCAAATTTATTCAGTGAAATTTGGAAAGTCATGGTGCATGAATTTTTTTCTAATAAATCATTTTGTGTCCACTAACTCGAAAGATAAGCATATAATTATTTTCACAGTTTGACTTACAGCTTTTAAATAGTTATATGATATGCAAATCTCTGCTTTTAATCACTGCTTTTTATCCTAGCAAAAGCCTCTGAACAGACTTTAGTTTCTTTTTTTTTTTTNTGTCCACATTTTGACCTTCCTTCTTCTTGAGTATCATGTGTTTAGTAAATTGTTTCTTGGGTAGTCTAGGTTTCTGGGCTAATATCCACATATTCAAGACAGGGTTTCTCTGTATAGCCCTGGCTGTCCTGGAGCTAACTTTGTAGACCAGGCTGGCCTCGAACTCAGAAATCCGCCTGCCTCTGCCTCCGGAGTGCTAGGATTAAAGGCATGCGCCACCACGCCCGGCTCAGACTTTAGTTTCTATAAACATGGTTGCAATGTTTCAAGTTCCCTACCCAGTGACTTGTAATACACTTTAAAAGCAAAAGTAAAACTTCTCATGAACATCAAGTGAGCCACATTATAAATGCAAAAAGGTCAACATGATGCATACAAACATTATCTGATAAATTCATTGAGGAACATTCATCATTTCTGTATGGTAACAGGTGCCAATAAGTCCCTTTGCCAGATTTTCAGCTGACCAGTAAATTTCTTTCTATATTATCCCTAGTGTGTAATTCAGCTGACTACAACATATCTCAGTATCCCCCTAACTCTCCCCACCAGCATCCTACTACCTCCTGCTGCCTACCATACAAGAAAATGGGGATTTTTTTCTAGTAATTATTTAGTTAATACCAAGAATGATTACATGGAAATCAGAGAACATATGATATGAAGCATGTGGTAAAATTCATTAAAGATGACTTTATGGCTTAGCATGCAATCATGTGTGCAGGTGTTCTGTGTATAAACAGGAAAAATTAACATTACTTTGTACTATGTCTTCCTGTGTCTACCTGGTTCAAGTTGACCAGTATCATTGCTTGAATATAATACAAACTAATAGTTTGGTTTCTTTGTTATGCCAGTTGCTGTGTAGAACTCTTAAAACTAACCACTCTAAGGTGTATTTGGGGGTTGGTGATATGGTTCAGCAGTTCAGAGCACATGCTGCTTTTCCAAAGGATGCTGTCCTGATTCCCAGAACTCATGTGACAGCCCACAACCATCTGTAACTCTAGTTCTAGGGGATCTGTCAAGTTCTCCCAGCCTCTTCAGCACTACATTCACATGATGCCCATGCATGCACACATACATTCAAACTCTCATGCATAAATAAAATAAAATAAAATAAACCATTGACTTTTTTTTATTGCACCTTGGTACTTTCAGTGACTATCTGATTAGAAACCAAGATATTGTTATCTAATATATACACATTTAGAATAGTTATATGTTCTCAGTAGATGTACACAGTCATCTTATGAGCTTACACTGTCCATCTCTATTGCTTCTTGCCTTTCAAAGTCTACAGTTCCCAGAGGCCAAGCTGAGGCATAATCCTTCATGTGTTTGTGTCGCTATAACATCTTCACATTTACATTCATCCTTTCTGAGTCCTCTTGAAGCTTGCATCTTTGAAGAAAATCATGTAGTATTAAAATCCTTGCTGTCTTATTCACCATTGGGTTTAGCTTTACTTTTCAAAGTTAAGCTGAAGAACATATTACTAATATGCAAGGACACAAATCCTCAATTATATTGCACAGTCTCTATGTGTTTTGCCTAATCTAAGCTTCCTTTTACTCTTTCTTATTTCATTTTATGGTACAAATCAGTTGACCATTTTAGTAACCATTCTTTTATTAACTTGGAGGATAAGCATTTTTAAAAATTCTTTTATTAGTTGTCCTAAAATTTTTCCACTTCTCTTTATTTGCTTAACTATATTTTGGTTTTAAAGTAGTTGTGGATCCATTGAGTACAATGTTCAAGGGTTCTTTTATGCCCCTGCATTCCTACTATAGAGCAGTGCATATTATAGTCCATAAACCTAGAGTGAGACCACATTGTCATCCAAAGCACAGTTCTTCTAGGTTTTCCTTGTTCATTTGCTCTCTTTGCTTTTCTGTGATTCTATACAATTCATCCTCTCTTCCTCTTTCTCTTCTTCATTCTCATTTTTTTGTCAGTCCTGGAGATTGCACTCAGGACCTTGAGCATGCTATGCAAGTATTCTCCCACCAAGCAACAACTGAACCCACTTTCTCTGATCATTTTCCTCTCAGTCTTTTCTTTAAATTATGTTTGTATTAATGTGGTGAGAGTCCCATACAATGTATTTTGATCATATTTATCCATCTTGCCCAACTCCTCCCAGCTTCACCTTTCCTACCCTTCCTTCCCTCCCAATCCAATTTCCAGGCATTGTCTTCTCTTCTTTGCCATCTAGTCCATACTATGACTGGAGGTAGAGCCTGCCCTGGAGTGTGCTGACCTCCTAGGGGCCACATCAGTAAAGGAAACTGACTCTCTTTCCTTTGTTTGTCTAAATGCTTACTCCCTCATTAATGCCTACAAAGAAAAATTTCCTGTTTTAGTACTTTCATGGATTGAGGACATTTTTTGTTATGTAAAATCTTCATGCTGTATTCTGATCAAGAAGATCATTACTAGCTATAGAAGAAGCTAGTATTGCTGTTTAATTATTTCTATCTTAAATTATACACTTACTTTCTTTTTTGTTTTTTTGTTTGTTTTGTCTTTTGTTTTTATTTGGTTGGTTGGTTGGTTTTTTTGTTTTTGTTTTTTGGAGTTATTTTGGTTTTGTTTGTTTGTTTGTTTGTTTGTTTCCCCAAGCCACAACTTTGTTCTCTCTGACTTGAAGTGTTTGTAAGCACTCCATTTATGTCCTTTGTGTTCTTTAAATACTTATTATTATAATGTTAGTTCAAATGCATTCATTCACACCCCCAATCTGAAGCTTAGTTGTATCCAGCAGGAATGCCAGTTTTATTTTCCTTTGACTTCATTGAACAATAATTTTATGAAGTTGAAGAGAATTATATATTTGAATAAACACCATGCTCTTATTTTGAATTCTGCTTTCTGGGATGTCTACCTCCGCCTGAGTGTTGTGCCTTCACATGGTTAAGCTTCTCTTGAATTTTTGAAGCTGTTACTCTTGTGACTGCATTCCTAATCCATGTACTAAGAGGAGTGACTATTCTGTTCTTCAGATGTGTGTACTTTCTGGTATCTGGTGGTTTCAGATAAGTATAAAAGAAATAAATACATGAGATGGCAAGGGATCCAGGTTGAACTTACTGCTTATGCTGATGGGTAAGGAATAAAGATGAAACAGGAACTGTGTCTCCATCAGTTTTTTGCTCATGCCTTTGCTCTTTATTTAGCAATGGGAGCAATGCTATCTCAGGGCTTTAATTTCTTTCTCCTTTCATTTCAAGGCTGGATTTAAAATATGTTTTGTCCCTGCTCTGCCATCCTTCTTAGTCCAAATCTTCTTGCAAGCTCCAAGCCTTCACTCTCCTACTACTGCAGCCACCCTTCTTCTCTTCCAAGAACTCTCAGGAAGAAGATATTTAGTCCACCTTCTCTGGGAGGTGTCCTATAGATTTTTGTTTTACTTGTTGTTTATTAAACACTAGCACTGTAATCTTCATCAACACTATTTTCATTTTAGCAATTCTGTTAGTTTTCTTGTTTCTTTGGTTAAGTGTCTTAAGGAAAGGAAGGCTTGCTTTAGCTTACAGTTTTGTATACAGTTTATGCTGGTGGGAGAAGATATAGTAGTGGGAGAAGGAGTTGGCAGGTCACATGATACTTAGTCAGAAAGCAGAGAGAAATAAATAGTGTCCAAAGGTTTTTCTGCTCATTCCCTCTTCAGTTCAGCCTGGGTTCATGTTGGTCTTTCCCCTTCCAATTCCATAGACACCATAGACACCATGGCAGTGAAATTAACCATTACAATATTTTTGACAAACTTTCCAGGGGGACAGGTTCATTTGTCAAAAGTTATATAAATTTTGTGACATATAGAAGTGTTAGGACAGGCTCAGTGGCATTCTATTGTAATTCTGTTACATGGGAGCTGGAGGTACAAGGATCACAGCAAGTTTGAGACTAGCCTTAGTTATATAATCTGTATAAGGCTAGCCTGGGCTATACGACTGGATTCTTTCTGGGAACAAAAAGGAAAGAAGAAAGGGAAGGAAGTAAAGAAAGAGAATGGAGGAGGGGAAAGAAAGAAAAGCAGAATGGGAAGGATGAAGGAATGGAGGGGTGGAGAGAAGGAAGGAATTGAGGAAGAAAGAAAGGAAGGAAAGAGACAGACTTTAGAGAGGTAAGATCCTGTGTCCTCAACATGATTCATGTGCTCTTTGTTATAGACTTCTCCATCGTGGTTGGTGTGCTTTTCCCCCTAGCAGTCATATTTGTGGTGGTTGCTATAGTGATCCGGCACCAAAGTGCCAGAAGGAAGCAGAGGAGGGTTCAGAGGTAAGCCTTCACGTGCTTTGGGGACCCTCTGCCATCTACTTGATTTGACATTGCAGTCTATGACTTAATTCTTCAGATTTAATTTTATTATATTTCAAATATTAAGAAACCCATACATCATGGGTTTTGTAGTTTTTCTTTTTGTATTCTTTTGTTGGTGGTGGTGGTGGTTTTTTTGTTTGTTTGTTTGTTTGTTTGTTTGTTTTTTCCAAAGCAGAGACTAGGTGTCCCTTTTACCAGGCAACCTTTCGCAGCAAGATATGAATCCTTTTTTTTTAAATTAATGACAAGAGTTGACATTAGCCCTCATTATTATTTTTTTTTGCATTTTATTATAAGAAGAGAACACATTTATTGATTGACAGTTGTCTAGTAAACATTGTGCAGAGGATTCTCTATGAGTGAGCTGCAATATTCCCACTTTCTGAATGAATGTGACTTCTGTCTCCTATGGGTATGGAAATCACTTTTAACAAGTGTGGGGAAAAATGAAAGGTTAATGAAGCCCTTTGCTTCCAATGTAAGAAGCAGAGGTTTCACTGGTATGCAGATCCTTCCTCTTGCACACACCATCTTAACACAACAAGATCTTTTTCATTACTTTCCAAGACTGACTTATTTTGGTAGAACTTATTCATACGAAATAACTCTTAGGTAAATACTTGATGAATTAAGAATAAGTAAATGTCATGATTTAGACAAAGGTTGACTTAACACCATTGCTATAAGGGATCAGGGTTCTGCCAAGAAACAAAAGAAAATGTCTGGTTGTGGTTATAAATTTCAGGATAGTAATGGTGCCAAACTTGAAACTAAAAGCTGAGGAATGATCTAGAAGCAGAAGTAAATACCCTGGTAGCAGAGCATGGCACAGTGGCCAAAGAAGTTGTCCATTCTCTGTCAGATCTCCATGGCATGCTAAAGTGGTGTTCAGTTCACAGGATGTGTTTTCTTTTACAGGCTGCCACCCACCAAGGATGCCAAACTACACAATCAGAAGTGTAGACCCCAAAAGGTGAAGGATGTTCAACTCCAGGAGGTGAATTCTAGTTTGTCCTGAGTCTGTCATCTCCATCATTCTTATGTTATGACCATATGTCTGTCAGTTGTGCATAGCAATACTTAGAAATCAACCACATCAACAAATAGAATTATGAACTCTGTACACCCACATTGACAATCTTCCCTAGTGTTTTGTTAACACAAAAGTGAATCCTAGAAAAAAAAAACCCTTGTAGAAAGAGCTCATGAAATACAAAGGGAATAAAGGTGGAAATGTTATAGGTTCTCTCCCTCCCTCTCCCTGCCCCTATCCTTTCTTTCCCCTGCCTCTCCCCTCTCATTCTGTCCACTTTGACTCTAAGTTTATTCTTACTCCTGGTAAATTTCTCTTTATATAAAGTGATCCATATATTTGTATGCTTGACCATGTAATATGTAACATGTATGACACAGCCCTTGCCATGTCTTACATGTTTAGGGCTTTCAGCTGAAGTAGATCAATAGGACAGCATCAGTGGTGATGTTTGTGATAGAAGTTAGCCCTGGTATGACTGGGGAAATCCTCCTATAAATGGTCGAGCTTTGTTACTAGGATCTCGTTTTGTCTTACTTATCTCAGGATGTTAAGCTAGGAAAGGGTCACTTGCTGGCAAGCTGTATTTAGGCACTGGATGGTTTCATTGTAAAGTTTGACTTCTTCGTTTTAGATGAGTCAGATGAAAAAGCTCCATGTGTCTGATCTGCCCACTGAAGAGCCGGAGCCTCCGCCTGATGTTGTGAGTTAACAACTTCTCTTCTCTTCCATCCAGTCCAATCTCAAGGGAACGCTCTCAAAAGACATAGCCCGCACTGCTCAGTTACTGATTCAGAGGAGTGTTGAGATTTGTGTGCATGCTAACATAAAACACAAACTCCTCTGCAAATGTTCTTTAAATATCCCTCTACAATTTTACCTCTGAACTTATCCCCTAAATTAAGAACCTAGAGATGGAAGTTGATAATACAGAATATTCATGTCTTGGTTGGTGTTTCTACTGTTGAGTTAAAACATTGTCACCAGCCAGCATCGACTTGAGGAAAAGGTTTATTTCAGCTTGTAGCTTATAAGTTTATCACTGAGGAAAGCCAGGGCAGGCATCAGAGTAGGAGTCAGGGAGGAGTATTGCTAACTGGATTGTTTTTCTTGACTTGCTTAGCCTGACTTCTTATACAACTCAGGTCTACCCGCCCAGGCTAACCCCACCCATATTAGCAGTCTCTCCCACATCAGTCATAGATTAGGATGATATTTGCCCATTCTTGAGACTAGGAATTCTAAGATTGAGGAACTAGAAGTTCCTGGTGTTTGGTGAGGGCTGCTTTCTGTTTTTTGTTTGTTTGTTTGTTTTTAATTGAAGGGACAGGAGAAGGAAAGAAAGAAGGAAGGGGAGGGGAGAAAGATTAGAGAAGGGAGAGATAAAATCAACTATTTGTATTTTAGCACTTAAGGACATGGATCCAATTGTGAGAATTCTATCTCCAAGGTGTGAATGCCCCAAATCTAATCATCACACCAGGGCTTAGGCTTATAACGTGCAAATTGTGTTGATGCATGAAATTAAGTCCACAGTAACCCTTATCAGCTCTTGGCACTGTGGTCATGTCTGGACTATAGACTCAGAACTAACTGAAAGGATCAAATTCATGGGTATAGAAATATTCTTGTGGGTGAGTTTATAGAATCTCTCTCCCTGAAAACTAGTTAGCCATTTTCAGCATGCATGCATGGTTCTGAAGAAACTACTCCAAAGTGATTTTCCCTTTTTATCTTCCTACTAGCTAATCACAAAGCCAAATTTCCCACCGCCACCAATTCCTGTTTCCTTGTAAGTATCAGATGCTCACAATCCAGTTTCTTTGTCAGTGCTCCCTAGGCTTACCTAACCTCATCATGGCATATTTGTTCTAGGGAACCTGGAAAGACAAGGCCTCCTTCTGTACTGATTTTCCATGGCCACTGAATCTTTGCTGTAATAGATAGATAGATAGATAGATAGATAGATAGATAGATAGATAGATAGATAAATATATAAAGTTTTTATAAATGTTGAAAAATAATTAATATAACTATTATATAAGGCAAATGTCTTCCAAAGAATTGTTTCTGGATGCTCATTCTAGAGGATATAAAATTAGATATTTATGAAATTATTGTTAATTTTGCCAGAGGTCGAATATGAAAAGCAAACACACAAACTTTCATCTGCTCATGCATAGTTCCTCATGCCTAACTCTCTGTTGTATATAGAACAGGAAGAGCCAAAGTTCCTTTTGTCAAGATACCTCAACCTTTTAGTCATGTACCTGGTCGCATGTACCTAGTGTAACTAGCTCCTTAAATGTTATCTGTGCGAAAGTGTGAGGTGCTAAGGAGAAAACACTGTGGTGTCAACATGAATGGAGCTGGTGAGACAAAAGACCACTGACAGGGTACTTGGAGTGGAACTGACCCCTGGAAAGTAGGTTACATTTAAGTGAAGACTTATTTTCTGTTTTAACCTAGCAACACAAAAGCACTTCCCTTACTATTTTTAGAGTAAGCCCACTTCTGCACCCACATAATATATCTATAATGAAGTTATTATTGTCTTTTTTTCTCACTGCACTAATACCAAGGAGAAAAGCCCCAACCCTATCACCTGAGGTGTTTACTATGAATCAGTGACTGCCATAAGTGTCTTGACTCTAAGTTTTCTCTATACCCTAAATTAGGGAGACTGAAAAACATCTCAGCTATAAAGTCATGATGACCCCCAATTCCTCATTTTTTCATAATAGTGCACAAGGATGGTGGGAATAAATGCAGCATCCCACAGTCAACCTCCCAACATCCATAACTCTGCACCTCATCCTCTGTGTAGGCTACTTGCCATGGACCACTTCTCTATGCCCTTAACTCCTCCCTCCCTGCCCCTGTTCTTACTCTGCTAATTACCTGCACTGGCATTTGAATTGCAGAGTGAGATTCTCACCTTCCATCCTGACATCCTGACCTTCTGCTGCTTCTAATTCTTCATTGCTGATGCATTACATAGTTTACACACTAGAGAGAAGAGTTTCATGGAATTTTTAGTTTTTTTTAATTAGCATCACTTTACATTTGTTTATCTACTTAACTAATTTTTCAGCATGCTATGATCATCTGAGAGGTTTTTTTTTTTTTTTTCTTTAAGGGACCCAAATGCAAAAGTGTGAAGCAACAGCTAAGCCAGGGTGGATGATGAGATGGTCAGAGTGGAAGCCTCGATGTTTTGGATGAAAAAGGGATGTGCTTAGTTCTTTATTACTAGCGCTCTTGACACTCAGAGGTTCACACGTTCTGGTTTGTGCTATGTTTTGAGGAGATTTCAAACGTTTAAGAAAGATAAACTTTTGAAAATCTCTGTGCTAATTTAAATGATTTCCTTCCCATATTCCTAAGGAGATGGCTAAAGGAATGTTTAAACTGTAAAACTCTAGTTAGTTCATTTCCCCCCTTTATTTTCACTACGATGTTGACTGACTGCTCAAATATCTTTAAGCCCTTAATGTCCTCATTTGGAGGGGATTGATGTACCCTCTAATGAAAACAAAACAGGGCTGGGCAGTGGTGGTGCACGCCTTTAATCCCAGCATTTAGGAGGCAGAGACAGGCAGATTCTGAGTTCAAGGCCAGCCTGGTCTACAGAGTGAGTTCCAGGACAGCCAGGGCTACTCAGAGAAACCCTGTCTCAAAATGACACAGAACAGAACAGAGAGGACAAAACAAAATGATAAGCCACTGAGGTGGGGGGAGTGCATTCATGTTAAATAAGTAGCAGCATCTTGATTCTTTTAATTTGTCAACTTGGAGCATGCAGTTTGTTTTAAAAACAAATATGTAAGCACCCTATTCTATGTCCTTGCTGCCCTTTCTTCTGAAATTTTTATTCATTTGATATTTTGGAAGTGTTCAATAATCCAGTAAAATATGTTTATTAGAAAATGTTGTATGCCAACTACTAGCATAGTTAAAGTAAGCTTCTTTTTCTAAATAGAGAGTGTTTCAGTTAGAGAAATGAACATAAACCAGAAGTTACAAACTGGAGACCTGTTGGCTGGGTTTGGATTGCAGATGTGTTTTATTTGGTCTAAGTTAAAGATGTTGACCACATAGAGTTTATTTTTTAAACTGTTTTTGGTTTCATAGAAATAAATGTTAAGTTGTGAGATCTTGCATAAGCATCTAAATTCCTGGATTAAAAGAAAAAAATCAGAAAGTCTGTCAACAACATGACCACATTGTCTTTAACATATTCAGCTTCATTGACATATGGTAGAACCAACATGGTTGAATCGGTACCAAATACCCACTGCCTTGCTTCAAGAACTCTAATTTACTCTAGCTGTCCAGTTTTAGAATGATGGGTACCACTCTGTACATGTTATTCTAACCCACTCATAACAATTTTGTTTTGCCAGAGATTTGTAAGTAGAAGGGTAACTCCCCATTGTGTCCCTGTGGATGAGGGAGGAAGCATGTTGGGAAATTTCTGAGGAGTATTTCTCCATTCATCTTTTCTTCTGGTTGTTGACATCTGGTATTGCTGCAGCTGTGCTGTGATCTGGATACAAGAATGATGTGAACAAGATAGAGCAGGGAGATAAACAAAATTCAAGTGCACTTCCT
Source organism: Mus minutoides (assembly GCA_902729485.2). Taxonomy (NCBI): domain Eukaryota; kingdom Metazoa; phylum Chordata; class Mammalia; order Rodentia; family Muridae; genus Mus; species Mus minutoides. The sequence goes on along the minus strand of LR750455.1, from coordinate 358,978 downwards.
AAGATGTTATGAACTAGTAGATTAACAATTGTTGAACTAGGTCCACATTTTGCTGGGACTTCTTGTACAATCAATAAATTTTCCTTGTTGTCCAAAGCATGTCGAGTTGGGTTTTCTCTCACATGAAGCTGCAGTCACTCTAATGAGCTAAGTGGCTTTACCACTGCTAAGGTACATGCTACCCTATTATCGTGGTGGCATTCCCCTTTGTTATTTTTGTGTCCTTGCGTCCATTGCCAACACCTCTCACTTCTGACAGTCTTTTCATTCTGCATCTCAAGGGCAGATTTCCAGACTCAGTAATTTTTGAGTCCACTTATCAACTCTCATTGTTGGATTCTTTCTTTCCCTGTGGGAGTTTCTTATGAATGGAGATACTTAAGTATGGCCGAGTCTTGAGGTTAAGACTATAAACTTATAACACTTTCTTTTGACCTGGAAATACATTCCTATTTTACATGAAGTCTTAATATACTTGTGAGTAACCTTTAAGCCCCTGCTGGTTTTGTTTGCTTGCTTGCTTGTTTCCTTGTGTTAATTACTCTCTGACACAATTAACTTTGTCATTTTTGTTTTGTTTTGCTTTTGAAACAACTACACTTGTTTGCTATGTATGGATGTGCTGGTCAGATGACAATTCTCAAGAGTTAATTGTCTCCATCCTACATACATGTATGAGGAGCTCAGAAGACAATTTAGTACAGTCCGTTCTTTCTATCCATCTTTGTATGGGTTCCATGGATTGAACTCAGATCATCAGGCTTGCTCTGAAAGCACCTTTACCTTCCAAACCATCTTACCAGCCCTCATTTTATCTTTTATAATGTTGAATAATTAAAAATCTTGAGCCTAGAACTCTCAAGTAACTTGGAGCTAAAAGTTAGTCATTTAATATTTTACACACACACACACACACACACACACACACACACACACACACACACACACAAAGAGTGGTGTTTGAACATACTATGGTTTAATAAATGATGTTACTTTGTTCTTGATCAAGCAAATAGTTAAAAAATTCTTAATACATCTAACATGCACTAATCACACCATCTGTGTGTGTGTGTGCATGTGTATGCACACATGCATGTGTATGCAGGTGTGTATGTGTGTGTTCTTTATTGTCTCTTTTTTTAAAAAATTAGTACAATTTGCTTGAGATTGCCAACATCCCATTCCTTCATTTATCTCTCACTCCTCTTTGTCTGACTCCTGTATCAGTATGGAGAACTTCAGTTTGTTTTCACAATTACTGGTTTTATGTTGTCAATATCCTTCCTTGATTCTAATTTGTTTTGTCAGTGTTTCTCATATTTGCTTGGTCGGCAGTGATAGTCCTTTTTCAAACACTCTTTTGTGCCAAAGTTAATGCAGTATCACTTCTCAGCCCTTTTGGCTAAGGTTAAGGGCAAAGTACATGCGATGATGGACAATCATACACATATCGTCTTCCTGAAGTTCCTTGTGTTGAAGTCTGTGTTACTGGAGGAGCAGATTTCTGAGGATTGTTAGCAAACTGACTTTGAAGTGTGTTCCTGCTACTGTTGGTTTGATGGGAAGTGCTGAAGCAGGACTGGGTAGCATGAGAGGGGGCCTTAGTATGTCTCAGTAAAGGCTTCAACTAGCCACACTCCAGGTTTGATCATGGCAGGAGTATTATAATGGAGCAAAGTCAGAATAAAAAGAAAAAGCCTTTATTCTCTAATGGCAATCAACCACAAATAACAGTTCCACCAACAGAGATGAGGCCTTGTGCAGGACTGTTTTTATAAATGGTCGTAATTTCCAAGAAAGGCTGAAGGCTCTTTGCAGGCAACACTGGCAACCACAGGAGGATTTTTCAATGCTAGATGGGTACCTTGGCATATACCCTAGGTGAGCTTTTTATTTCTATACTCCTTCTTTGTTTATTACCTATCTATTGAGTAGTTTTCTTGAAATCTGGGGGCTTTGGCATATATTGAACAGTTATGACAGTCTCCCTGCACAAGTATCACACTAGACCACAAGGTCCTCTAGTATGTGAGGGCAATTTTAACGTCAAGAATTATGCTTTCTCCATGAGGGATAAGTCATTTTATTCTTTAAATAAATTATAATCTAATTCAAGGAGCTTGCATCTTGTTGAATACAAAGCCCAAGACAAGTACAGCCAAGAAATAAAACAATAAATATTTATTCCTACAGTAGGGAGAAGAAGCTGAAATTGTATCTAAAGCAACAGCTCTACACCCCAAAACAAGGAAGTATGAGGATTTTTATTTATAATTTCTATACATAGTAATATAGAAAGTTGTGGATGACTCTCTCCCTAAGCATGCTCAGCATAATGTCATCATTACATAAAGAAAGATGGCAGACACATTTTTGGTCATGCTTAGCTCAAGGCAATAGAAGATACATTTCAAAAAGACAAATGGTAGATAGGAATGCTTTGAACATGCTCAGTTTAAGTTATAATGATGGCATACAAAAATGGCTCTAAGCATGCCCAGCTAACAGCATAAAAATGGCAGGCAGGGATGTTTCTGTATACCCCTAGCTTTCTCCAAAGTTTTAGCTGAGAAACATTCAAAGATATTTTGAAGATGAGTTAATATATAAGTTTGCATCTAAAGGTCTGCCTCACCTAGAAGCTAATGACTAATAAAACAAAGATAGTACCCAAACAGGTCAGTTTATCACAACTCACACGGAAGTACAAAATGTAAAGACAGAATAAGGAAAAATGAAGACACACGTCAATGAAAAATGATTGGTTACAAAATACTGGTGAAATTCCTTGAATGGCTTGGAACGTGGTGGTTTTCACCCTGATCCAGGGTGCCAACAAGGGTTCAGTAATGAGTTGGAGGACTCTTCACTTAAACAGAGTTCCAGGAACTGATACTTTCAAACTGAGGACTGGTAAAGAGTAGGATCTCAGGAAAATCGGTGTCAAATGCCCAGTCTGAAGGGCCTGGGACTTTGAGTCCTGAGAGTTGCACTATCTCAGCTTCAGAGGCCAGGTTGACAAGTGAGCTTCATGAGCATCCTTCCATTTTCAGTACAATGAAGGCTTTTCAATGTGGCTACCTGTCAGGATCTACCCAGGGATGGCTGTGAGCCAGTTGCTTGGTTCACTCATGGCTTATGCTGCAAGAACAAGCCCCAAATGGGGTTAGTGCACAATTATCTAAGCATTGTTCACCATAATCACCAGGATTCACAAGAGTCATAACACTGCAAAGAACCACAAAACAAAACAACAACAATAACCCCATCATAGGATCAGCTATTTCCCTTCTTAATGTCTACTTCTTAGACCTCTCCATGCTTAGAAGAGAACCACATTGAGTATCTTGGTTGAAACAGGGCATCTCTGCTATTACAGCACTTAAAATGTATTCCACATGCTCTTTCCTAGCCTTGCTGTATTGATTATAGTTGTATGTAAGGCTCTGCTCTCCAGATATACCCTTCCAGAGATAAAGCATCAAACAGAGTTGTATATAATGGTGGAGAACAGGATGTTGAGTTTGAATGCTTTAGGAAGCCCTGGCAGTGGGGCTGGATGTTAGCTCAAGCTTTACGTAGTACAAATGGTGTCCACAGTAAAGGCTACCCAACAGAGGCAGAGATGAGATGGGTACTATTCTGACCACTTTATATAAGGGGAACTGAAAGTCTGAATTACATAGCCACCAAGCTTCCTTCTCTATACTCTGCTTCAGCAATTCAAGTTAGTTTCCTCTTAGATTTTTAATTTTATATAAATATACATAGCATATAATATATGATATATAATTCAGTGGCTTTAACTACATGCAAATTACCATGCAACTTTGATGTCTCTTAGTTCCTAGTCCTTGCCAATCTCCTCAGAGAGCATCTTTATCTGTATATACATACATACATACATACATACATACATACATACATACATATAATATATATATATATATATATATGATTAATTAATTGTGTGTCTATGTGTGTATGGCTGTCCCTGATCATTTTTCTTAGTACAATGGTTTCCAGCTTCATCCATTGTCACAGCATTTATTTAGACCACATCCTATTTTAGAACTTAATCGGCCTAATGTTTCCTATTTATTCCCTGCATCAGACTGCTACAGATTATGTGTATGCCTCCAGGAGCCCACACACATCAACACCACTTTTGTTCTTGTTCAGTTCCTAGTTTAAACAATGCTTTATACGTTTCCTTTCGGCTTGTGCGTTTTTGGAGACAATCCTAAGTTGATGTTTATATACTATCTAGCTCTCATATTTTATGATACTTGGGATAAAATATTTTTTTTCAATCTGAATTTAAGACATCTGTTTCTTAACATAAACCATCTCCAAGGTTGTTTGAGGAGCAATTACCAAGAATCAGTTGTCAGACCAATGTTGACATCTTAGTTCTATAACTGTCGTGGGAAAGAGGATTTAAGGAAGTTCATAAATTCAACTATGTGAAATAGGAAACAGAAAAAAAAAATATGGCTGTGCTTATCAGTCTCCCCTCAATGTCCCAATTGCTTTTAAAGAAGGAAGTGCCAGCCACTGACCTACAAAAGTTGTGAATTTCTCTCAGAGAAAGCTTCCATTCCAACTTAAGAGTTAAGACTCAGCAAGTAACCCCCACCACCACCACCACCACATGTAACTTAATGCCTGCCACTAAACTGACCTTCTAAAATCTTTGGCTGTCATGGTAATTTGCGGGGACATGTGTGTTTTCTGTGCCTATAATGGGCATGGAGCCTTCAGGATCCAGCTTCAGCAATATGTCCTTAACCTTTCATGCTATTATCATGACTGAGCCTATCTACCCCAAAGCTGAAGAGTCAAATGAGCAGAAAGGGGAACATGAGAGGAAAACATGCTACAAAGATGATGAGAAGAAATCAGGAGACTTGGAAAAAGAAAATGTGCATGTCATAGGGCCCGCAGCACACTCAGGAAGGGTCAGCAATCCTGTTCTTTCCAACAGCCAACTTTTAGCCTGATGCCCATCATTTAAACATTCTCAACATCTCCAGATCTATTCATGTACAAAATGAGATAAGATTCATAACTTTTCCACTGGCAAGGAGGGTTGTATAATTTCAATATTGAATGTCTTCAAAGGTCTGTGGAGTAAAGGTTTTGATGCTTTTGAAGGGGTGCAATGTTTAAGAAGTAGAACCCAAAGGGAAGCAGTCAGGTCATTGTGTTCATGTTAAATGGCATTGGGAGGCCCTGGTCCCCTACTTTCTCTCTCCTTCACATTTTAGCCATGAGGTCAATGATTGTGTTCTTTCCATCATAAATTATGGGGTCAGAATATGGTCAAAGCAATATGCCCAGCTGACCATTGACTGAAACCTCCAATATACAGATATTTTCTCTTTGTTAGTTGATCACCATAGTGATCTATTATAGCTGCTTCTTATTAACACTGAGGGGTTTCTAAGAAGCATGTAAAGAAAATATAAAACAAAATATATAGAGAAGCATTCTGATTATCTGCAAAGGTACATAGTGTATGTACATTAATGACTTACCAGGAAGAGAACTACTATCAAATGTCAATCACAGAGCCACCCTGTACAGGATATTATGTGACATACATTTGAGAAGGATGTGGACTTGGAATATTTAGTGATTTTTACATTTCACATTGGTAAACCTTCTATGATTGTCCCTTTGTTTCCATTTTGTTATAGAATTTTGCTTAGAGATTTTTTTTCTTCACATCCCTAGTCAGTTTCCTTCTCTTTTATCAAGTCTAAGTCTCAGTTAGAATTTCTATTTCAAATTGAACTTTCTCCTTGCTCTGAGGCAATGTGAGTGACCAATAACTTTGGATTTATATGATGGTAAACCAACAAACAATGAGTCTGAGAAGTGTTTAGAGGAAAAATTGCACTCAATTGTTCACTTAAACAGAATATCATAATGTAGTCACACAAGTATACACATGCGCCTTGGTTTGGGGGTATTATGTTCACTTAACTTTATAAGAATTTTATGGGAAAAATTGTCACATACTTCAATTGAGAAAGTTGATATAAAGATTAAAATTGATGGTTTTTGACCATATCTCATAGCTACTAAGCATTGGAATAGCACACAAACTTAACTACCTTCACCCATATTTCTTCTTTCAGTACCAAAAATCAAACCTAGTAAGCCATGCAAGCTAGGCAAGAGCTTTACCACTAAGATACACCCTTCCCACCTCAACCCAAATTTACCATCTGCAGCACTATATTACCAGTTGCAAAACTATTTTGCACAGAAAATACATGTAATACTATAATGTTATGCATGAAAATTCTAGTATTTTTTATCTCTAACAACAATGTTTACAGACACTTGTGAGGTTTGTATTGCTGAAATAACATCATCCCAATTTAAGAGCCACTTCTAAAATTACTTCTCATCCCCCTACTTTATTATAGAGATGATAAATATTCACGTTATCAACTAAAAAAAAATCTTTCTGTAAACTTAACATGTTGTGCAGTTTTGCTTAGCTAGTTATTTCTCTTAGTTCTCCAACGTAAATATTTACAAAGCCTCCATTTACCATGCTGACATTAGGAGGAAAATGTTGAACCTCTTTATATGCTGTGCAACTGGATTGTGAACCTTTATGTAAATAAATATGAGGATAAAATAGTTGCTGCAATGGAGATAAGTGGCTCCAAGGAGGCATGGGGAATGTTTAGTAGAAAAGGGCAGAAGACACTTGTCAGTGGAGTAGTCATGTAAATATTGAATTACATATACTTATATAATTATGAAAATTATCATATACTTATAATAGAATATGGCCTTCCAGACAGATACTAAGACTAATAAAAGTCATACTACCAGGAAAAGTATGGCAGGTTCGGGGCACTGCACACAGATCATTAAGACTATTAGTAAACCAAAGAGTTTTGTTTAGAGTAGCTTTTCTTAATTTGCACATGGCACTATTCTTTAAATGCACACATATTATTTATATATAAAATTATATTTTAAAACTTTATAGCACAAAGAAAAAGTAAAAATTTTTTAAAAATTAGGGAAACTTCATAAATTTAAAACCCAGGTCAGATGAGATTCTTGAAGTATCAAACACACAATGTTACATGTTTATAAGCAACATTCATTACCCAGAAACAAATATTAATTAAACCAGAAAGATAAGACAGCCAAGTGCCCATAAAGTGCAAGCAAAAGAAGCCATGATGAGAGACAGGAAAGCCACAGAGTCAAAGCATGGCCAGAGAGCTGGAACACAAGGTGTATCAGAAGTAGTTGGTGCTTCCTGCTCTGAGACCTGAAGATTTCCAGGGTGCCCTTACTGTTTTATAAAGCCAGAAGACCTGTCTATATCTTTTGCCTACATTCTCACCCTGCTGGTCTATGGACACTCTGTAAGTGCAGTCGGTGTCTCGTTATCATGGTCCATGCTCAGATCACATCCACTTGGAAAGGCAATCTAACAGATACCTTAGGACATCCACCACCCAACCCTTTCATCATTAACATGCATTGCCAAGAGTAAGGGAGGAAGTGGAGAGCCCTGCTGCTCACCTCCCCTTCTGTCTCCTTTTTCTTTGTTGAGTTAGTGTTTCACTGCACAGTCGCATAGTCCAGGATGCAATATTTCATGTTCATCCCGACTCAACCTCATTGCTGGGACTATAGGCATGTGCACAGTAAATATTTACAGTTGAACTAAAATCCATGAATTTAGAACCAAAACAGTAGTTTTGATAATCATAGCACCAAGCAAATGTAAAAAGATGCTTCCTCTCATCTGTAAAGTTTAGTCATAGCAATCATAGTGATTGTGGCTACATTTTGTATTACTGTAGAGTCATTATTTTTAACATTTGAAACATTTGTGTAGACATTTTGGTTCCAGAAATTATGAACAGCAGAAGTAGAAATCTGAAATTTGGAGAATATTAATATAAAAAAATCATAATAGTACCCACTCCCCACCAAAGAAGTACATGAAAGACCCACATCAACACAGGACTCCCAAGGTAGGAGCTAGAGAAAGTACCCAAGGAGCGGAAGGGGTCTTCAACCCTCTAGGTGGAAGAATAACATGAACTAACTAGTTCCCCCTGCGCTCATGTCTCTAGCTGCATATATGGAAGAAGATGGCCTAGTTGGCCATCATTGGGAAGAGAGGCCCCTTGGTCATACAGACTCTATATGCCCCAGTACAGGGGAATGCCAGGGCCATTACGTGGGAGGGGGTGGGTAGGGGAGCAGGGCGGGGACGCGGGAGGGTAAGGGAAAATTTCTGGATAACAGGTGAAATGTAAATGAAGAAAATATCTAATAAAGAGAAAAAAAAGAAAAAAAAAGAAAGACCCACATCTAATTCCTTGTTTATTCATCCTTAGACTGAAAGTACTTCTTGATCATTTACATTTAATGAGCATATGAGAATACCTTTACCTCATCTTTATAATCACTTTGTCATTAATTCTGTTTGGGGTGTTATTAAAAAGGAAGTAAAACAAAAAAAATTTCCTTGCTGTGCACAGAACAATTAACTTTGAAAGTATTCATCATGTAATTATGGCTTTTGAGCAAATGTAGGTGTTGGGAAGTGTTGATAGAGTGCTCATATGTCTAGAGTGTCCACCCACAGTGGGAGGGAGAATTTATCCATGCCTTTCCTACAGACTAGGATTTTCTAGCTGAGATCTAAGGCCTGTCCTTCTCTACAGGCATTGCTAAAGAGAATGAAAATCATTTCATATAAAAGTGAGATATTTTTCTATGAGAGAATCAAATAACAAAAGCAAGTACTGAAAGGAAAAACAAAGCACTGAGCGAGACGATCTACCATCCAGACCGGAGGTGCAAAGCATTGAGCAAGACATCTACCATCCAGACCGGAGATGCAAGGCACTGAGCGAGATGATCTACCATCCAGACCAGAAGTGCAAAGCACTGAGCAAGATGATCTACCATCCAGACCGGAGGTGACCCGTGATGGCAGTAGCAACTGAACAACACAGTCACGGAGGAATACGTGCAAAGTATGAAATGATAACACATGCTGCAAAGGAGAGACATGTTAGGTTTTGAAAATTGCTTGAGGAAAATGCACAATAAAGTGTGTGGGATGCACAGGATGGCAGATAAAATTAAGTAGAAAGTCAGGCAATACAGAAAATCTTCAGTAGGAAATAAAGAAAAGGAAAGAAAATTTGGAAGAAGAGAGATTATAGAGGATGAAAATGCTAAAGTTAAAGTAATACTAACCCCCCAAAAAGAGGGATTTCAAAAGTGATCATAAGGAAAACAAAAAATGTATTGTGTAGGCTTAAGAAAAGTAAATAAAAAGGAAAAGAGGAAATATCATGGAAAACTAAAGCAGAGAGAAAGTAAAGATCAAACAAAACACGTCCCTTTTAAGAAACATCCAGAAAATTTTAGGAAAAAAATTAAATGGACAGTGGGAAAACTCTCTGGGAGTCTAAGAGATGAAGCATTCTGCACAGAGAAAAAGCCAGTAGTCCTCAAAAGCCATCAATTCAAGAGGAAAAAACAGCCATAGAATATTTCTGAAGCTATACATTCACATTTAGTCTTTGTATATTCACATTTATATATAAAACTTGTAGTGTGTGTAAATATTATNTATATATATATATATATATATATATATATATATATATATATATATATGTAATGTATGTTAAACTTGTAAAGACTGTGCACCTATATTTACCATATTGATATTTGTGCTTTTTTAAAGTATAGGAGGACTATATCTTCAGGGATCATTCTTTTTGTTCTGTCTCAGAACAGACATTGTGCAGTCTAACTTTATTTCAAGGTCTCTGTAACAGTGCTGGTAATTTAAATGATCTACCACAAGTCTTACTGAACACCTACAATATACAGGGGCAAAAAAGGGTTCTTGAAGAATTTAGAATGGCGTCTAACTTCAAGCTCAGCATAGATTATTTACTATGTCCACAGTAACCAAAAGAGTTCATCTTCTGACACAAACACAGACACACACAGAGACATACTCACACACACACAAATAGAGGAAAAACCATTAAAATAAAATGCGTTTTAATGTATGAAACTACTTAACATATGGCTACTGGACCTATTCAGAACGACTGTGATGCATATAGGAAATATTACAATGTAATTATATCATTTGAGAAAGAAACCAGCCTTTATTCTGAGTTTAGCATGGATAAGTTGGAGAATATAGCCAATATAGTGAACTGGGTGGAAAGAATGAAGTCTGTATAGCTGAAGGGCATGGCCCTCTGAGCAATCATTTTATGGAGGTTTTGCCTCTGAATCAGCCTCACAGGATTCTTGTTGCAAGCACAAAGACCGTATTTCATTCAGGGAGAACTACAGGGTCAGGAGCTCTTACCACACCAAGGAGGCTATGCTCGGTGACAGTAAGAATGTTGCATTTTTATACTTTGTATGAGGGCACCTTACTTACTACTAATTAGACAGAAAGACATTTAAATTTTTTAATATAGAATATTAGTGAGGTTTAGAAGACATAAAGATTTTCTCTTAAATAAAGGCATAAAAGAACATATCAGTATACAGGATATTATTGTTATTTTACAAAGTCAATTTAAATTCTATTAGTATAAAAATGAAGTAAATTAAAAATATTAAAAAGAGTTTTTAGGGAAATATATGGCTGTGAGAGTTGCAATATTAATAAAGAAGTGAATATTATTCCACAAAGCAGACGGTTTATTATTAAAGTCTTGAAGGAAAAGAATTTAAAGGCTAGGATTTTGTATCTAATCAAACTCTGGAGAATATGAGGACTGCTTGCAAAGAATTCTGGGGGCAATTTAATATCATCAAAGCTTAAAGCTTCTTTACATTAAGGGAGGGATTCCAGTCTCAGAAAGGCAAAAACTGAATGTTCTTTCTCATATAAAATTCCTTGCTCCAAAGACTTAAAAATATCTAAGTAGAAACAGTTGTGAGGAGAACCCAGAAAATCTGGAAAGGATAAATAAGTGTGCAGTGGGCAGAGGACCCAGGAACCATGGGACAGGAACACTGAGAAGGATACAACAGAGAAAGAGGAACAGACGTACGTCCATGTGCAGGTGCACTGCATCAATACTAAATATTTGTCTTTGCCATATTCCTTCACTGCTGTAATTACATAATATGTACATTGTATTGGACCTTATGAATAAAATTATATAAAACAACAATAGGAAGTCTTCTAAGTAATTTAACAAGTAAGAATAAACCCATACCGTACTGTCAAAGGCAGAAGACGCAGGATAATCAGATGTCTTGATAAATTTTATATGTCCTAAAATGAAGTTCTGTGATCAACAACCAAATAAAAGCAGAAACTCTATTTCTCACTGCAGTGATTCAAACGCCTTGGTTCCTTGTTTGTATCAGGCGTTCTCATGATGCCAGAGGTCTGTGCATTCTCTGTCTGCACTGTGCTGAACACTAGCCAGTCATCCATGGCTACTGAGCATTAAACCATGGTTTCTGTAACCACAGAATGCAATGTTTCATCTGTGTTTCATTTTAAACTCTTTCCTTAATAGGTCTATGTGACCATCAGCTACTGAGGACAATACACATTTACAGATCATTAAGAGAAGGAAGGGCTTCAGGGACAAGAAGGGTATGAATGCAGGGTCAAATGTTGTAGTATATGTGAGCTATGTATAGAAACAAAATAAGAAATATGAAACCACTGAGATTGCTCATTGGGTAATGGGCATGCCGTCAAGCATGATGACAAGAGAGTCATTCCAACCCGATATGCTAAAAGGAGAGAATTTAGATTGCCCAAGTTATTCTCTGAATACATGTCTTATGGCTGACGCATGCATGAACATGTGAGAATGCACATACACACACACACACACACACACACACACACACAGAGAGAGAGAGAGAGAGAGAGAGAGAGAGAGAGAGAGAGAATAAATGCCTAAATCTAGACAAAACAATTAAAATAAGCAAATCTAGATAGTAATGTTAACAGCAAATTTAAATACACAAGGAAATGACAAAATTGAGACTGTGGGGAAAACTAAATACAGAAATACATTGTTTACAAATAACACATATAACTTATAATCCATGCCATACCTAAAAATAAAAATTAGAGTTTAGGCATTCAATTATCAAATTGACTTACTTTGTGGGTGAAACTATTATTAAAGCTAGAAGGTAAGGGACAGAGAGGAAAGTTATTGTCTAATGTCAATTTCAAAGAGGACTCTCCTTTCCACACAGGAATATAAGACTTTATATATTTCTCCTACAAGTTTGTAGAAGAAATATAAATTGACATTTTCCTTCTTATTTTCTAAATGTATTCATCCTTATGAGTTTGTTAAAACTTTTCAAATGATTTGAACAACACACCTATGATGCTAGACCTATCGTATTTTACCTAGAATTCCACCTAATAACAAAAATCTATACAATGTTTACAATGAGAAATAACCAAATATCCAATAAAAGAATCAAAATGTCATATTGACTAATATTTAGATACCCTATAGGTAGCAAGCCACACACACACACACACACACACACACACACACACACACACACATACACACACACACACACACACACACACACACACACACACACACTATGTTTCTTTTCCACATTAATAATTTAATAAGCTGTAAATGATCAGATTAAATTGATGGCACACAAATTTTACAAAGAGTTGAAAAATGACTATTATAAACCCCAAGATAAAAATCTTATGATGCAAACATGTTTTATGAGAAAGCTGATGTTTTGATAAATAATAATATGTGTTTTAGTACAGACAGCATAATACAGATATTTCTTATAAATCAGCTCATCTTGAAGACATAATAATCCCAAAATTATATGCTTAGTAATTAAGCTCAAAATATAATATTACCAAGCTAAGGGAAAATCACTAATTTCTAGTAATTGTAGTCAACTTAATGACTGTCTCTAAGAAATTAAGAAACAAGAAGAATCTGAACATCACATTTATAGAACATTTGAATAAGGCTGTCACCTAGGCAACTAATGTAAGCTACTTGTAACAACAGTACTGCTTTGGACATAGAAAACACATGATTTATAAAAAAAAAAAAAAGCAAAGATCCTCTATCAGGACATAATATGAGAATAGACCTGCCTCATATATCTTCATAAATAGAATTATTATAAACATTTTCCTAGGATAATCCAGAAGTACAATAAAAATGTGTTTAAGTAAGAGATACTGGAAAATCCTAAATTTTCATACAGCATAAGTCTTACAAGTCATGACACAGTAGTGCAACTATGTCTCATGAATCAGAGAAATATAAAATATTTTTAAGTGATTGATAATGAGAACAATGTGCTAAACAGTCCTAGGAAGTAAATAGCCCCCAGTGCTTATGTTTCATGAGTTGAGGCTCAATTACTTCAAACAATAAAAATAAAAAAGGTTTTACAAATTAAAATAAATACATGAACTATAATTTTAAAAGTAAAAAAAAAGATGAAGCTGCCTATAATAAAATATTAAAGCAAGTAACAAAGTCAAACATAATTTATTCAAAAATGAAAATTAAATTGGTAAGCCTTTACCAAAACATATCAACTACAAAAGGAAATTAAAATGCCAACATAGGGGATGGGAAGTGTGAGAATGGATCTTTGGATATCAAAAGGTTGGTGGGCAGGTCTTAGTAAAGGTAAGTCTTAAATAAAAGAGGGAAAAGTCCCTGAAGAACAATTCCATCAGATAGGCGGAGTAAATGCCCTTTATTACTTTACTCTAACTCAAACCCCACCCAGATCGGATTTATAAATCCAACGTAAGACTGTAAAGATGCAGTGCAGAAGACAGGCCTTCTGGAACCTCAGACCACAAGGATGATAGGGCAGGAAGTTCCCTAAATTTTCTGTTTGCACAGACTAGATTTCAAGATCTAGAAATATCAATAACACCCCCACCCATGAAAGTCTACACAATCTAGCCAAAGGATTAGAAGAAGAAGACAGAACAAACACTCCATAAAACTTCTGAACTACTTCTCTACTCTTGCAAAGCCAGAAACGACACAACACAGGAACTACAGATAAAATTCCTCAGTGGTACAGATGCAAAATCCCTAACCAAATACTTACAGACTGGATCTCAGAGCATGTGTAAAGGATTCTTCATTATGACCAAGTGAAACTTATACCAAAAATGCACATACATGGAATAAATGTAGCATACGATATTAGCAGAAATGAATGTAAAAATTTATATTATTTAAATAGGAAAAGTGTAAGATGAAATTCCCTTCATGATTAAAACTCTGAATGAATTAGACATAAAGGATTATTCCTCAATATACTAAAACTTACATGATAAATATAATTTAAAAAATGCATGACAAACCCACCACCAACATCATACTGAATGGGGAAAACCAATTTCCTCTAATGTTCAGGATAAAGATGTCAACTCTTATCTCATTTAGTCAAATAATAGAAAAATCTTTGTCAGAGAAATTAGGAAAGGAGAAGAAATGAAGGCTATTGTTTAATATGATGGGGCTGGAGAGATAGCTCAACAGTTAAGAGTACTTGCTGCTCTTTGGGTTCCAATTCCCAGTAACCACATTGTGCCTAACAACAGCCATGCTTGGCTCAGTTCCAGGAGACCTCATGCCCCCTCCTGGGCTCCATGAGCACCGTGTTCACACCATGCACATGCTTTCAGGCAGACATTCATACATACACACAAAAATTAATCTTCTTAAAAAATGAAATACATTGAAACAAAAAATGGGACCGAACAACAGCCCTCATGCACACATTCATGGGTTGGGTGGTACAATTTTATAAAAACGTCTGTACTACCTAAACAATTTACAAATTCAGTGCACTCTCCACCAAAGTAGCAATGGCACTCTTCACTGAATAGAGAGGAAAAGAAACTCTAAAATATAATAGTAGCACAAAGAGACCTAAATAAGTCAAAGAAAATAAACAAATAGAACTAGAGACATCACAATACAGTAAATCATTTCAAAACATGTCACAGAGCCATACAACCAAAGAGCATGGAACAGGTTTCATAAAACACTCAGATCACTGGAAAAGCATAGAGACCCCTTAAATAAACCCACACCTTGATAGCCTACTGACTCCTATGAAGTAAAATAAGACTAAATCCAAGGAAGATGACATTTGCAGCAAATGGTACTGGAAAAATTAATGATTCAGGGTCAGAGTATTAATATTTGACCACAACCTGTCATCTTATATTCTAATAAACTGTAATGGAGAAAACACCTAAATGTAACACCCAAAACTCTGAGACTACTAGAAAGAAATACAGGTAAAAAAATCTTAAGACACTGGAATAAGCAATGATTTCTGTTTTAAATATATGACTCCAATGGTGCAGGAAACACACCCAAAAAATGCTCACAATCATCTATAGGGCAGAACACAGGGTCCCCAATGTAGGAGCTAGAGACAGTACCCAAGAGCTGAAGGGGTCTGCAACCCTATAGATGGAACAACAATATGAACTAATCAGAACCCCCAGAGCTCATGTCTCTAGCTGCATATGTATTAGAAGATGGCCTAGTTGGCCATTATTGGGGAAGAAAAGCCCTTGGTCTAGCAATGTCTATAGGCCCTAGTACAGGGGAATGCCAGGGCCAAGTAGTGGGAGTGGGTGTGTAGGGAGCAGGGCGGGAGGAGGGTATAGGGGACTTATGGGATAACACTTGAAATATAAATGAAGAAAATATCTAATAAAAAAAAAAAAACAGCCAAGTGGGATTCCATCCAACCCCAAGTCTGCATAGCAGGGGGAGCGATCAGCAGAACAAAGAAAGAAAGTGCAGCATGGCAGACTACACATAGTTTCTACCTACCTGACAAAGGGTGATAGTAACTTAATTCAGAGAGCTCAAAATTAACACCCCCGCCCCCCAAAAAAGCAAAATGAAACAAAACAAAAACCCCTCAACCTAGTTAAAATGAACAAATGATCCAAATAGATTCTTCTCCAAAGAAATCAGGCAAATGTTCCACAGATAAGTAACCATGTTCAGTTTAGTCAGCCACAGGGAAATGAAAACCAAGACTTGTATACTGAGATTATACTGCACCAGTCAGAATATATATATGATTAAAATAACAAAAACTGGAGAATGTGGAAACAGGAACTTTATGCTGGCTATCGGAGAAGTAAATTAGTAAGTCTTTATGAACAACTGTATGCCCATTCTTCACTGAGCTAGAAAACTATGGAGGCTCCTTACAAAGCTAAAATTAGGTCTACTGTATTATGTACGCGTCCCACTTCTGACTGTATGTTCAAAGGAAAGGAAGTCGGCGCCCTTAAGATTCACATGCATGTTCATGCTTATTACAGCAGTATTTGGAATGACTAAGATATAGCTGTACAGTGGCTTGCTAGGATCATTATCCAAACAACTTGCCTCCCTGTGGATTCCCAGAGGTTTGGATAAGTTCAGCTTGGGTAACGCCAATGTCCTGATGTATCAACCAAGGCCCTGTCAAGGAGTCTTGGCGTGAGCTTCAGCATAGGATATTTGCTATCCTTTGGTGGTGATTCCAAGTATCTTTTCCACACCTTACTGACTTAAGAATTATGAATAAGAATTCTTGCTGACTTGAGAATTATGGTCTTTCGACTTACACTCCATAGCTACTGTTATAATGAAAAGAATTTTTAAAAATATGTGAAAGTCTGTAAATATACAAGAAAATCATTATAAATTTTGTGAATATACAAATTCTGAATCTATTTCTTGTTAGACAGCATTCAGGCAGCAACCTCAAGCCACCCAAAAACTTTATTATGAAATATCTGAAAATGTTGCAAGGATTGTGGAAACAAATTCTCTGTAATCAAGATATTGTTTAAAATTCCTTAATTCTGTGGTCATAAGTTAAGGTCTCTGTTTAGTTGATTCTTGAAAATCATATCCAACAAGAAGTCTGCACACATGCCATTTCTCATCTCCCCTCCAGATGCATTTAGTAAACAATTTCTTCATCGTTATTACCACAGCTTTAATTTATAGACTGATATTCAGCTATTTAGTAAACATCTGCATGGTCCTTACGACTTGTGGTCAAAATCTTTACATGGAATATTTGCTCATTGAATGTTGTCAAACTTTTACCTTCAAAACTATGTGCGTCAGTGTGTGCTTCTCGGGGCCATGCCAGGAGGGGCTTTTCCTGTGGGCTGACAGATTTGCACTCTTATCAATCCACTGAACAGGAAATTATCAGCTAGATAATCAATGCGGGCCTCAAGAATGAGCAGTGAAACCTACTCCAAACCTTTGCATCCCTTACTTCTTCAACCAATCAGTCTGCAAGTCTTTATGAACTAAATGTTTCTCAGACTTACGTTTTTTTTTCTTTTTAGAAGTATCTTTATTACTGTTGTATTTTTATTTTTTAACTTTTGAAATTAAAATATAATCACATCATTTCCCCTTCATCCACCCCTTCCCAGGTACCCCCTTATATGCTCTCTCAGGTTCGTTGATACTAAAACACTTGAAAATAGCATGCATGATAGGAAATTGATAAGTGTTATGGCATTCCTGGAACTTTTTTTAGTAATTTTTGCTAAGAGTCAAATTATTACATATTATCACCATTTTGATGACAAGTGGAAAAGGCTAAAAGTATGATGCCTATCATCTGGACCAGTAAAAGAAACATGGGCTTTCACAGCATCAGTTCAAGAGAAGGATGAAGATGAAGGGCAGACAGGTCTAAGTATGAGGACACAAAGTCTGGTCAGCAGTTAGGAGCTTTGCATGCTGGGGAAGGCTTCCAAACTAAGTTTAGTTCACCACTCCCAGAAGACACTGAATCAATTTGAAACAGTAACTTCTAACTGATTTGTCCTTTTCAACTAGGGATTGCCATCTTTAGAAATTAATTCTAAGAATTGAAGCAATGCACAGAGCTACACGTAACATGTATACAAGGAAATAGCCAAAGGTCCTTAAAGTATCATCTTATTATTCAATATCACAAAGATTTTTATATTATAATGCTATACAAAAATTTCAAGTGCCTTAAAACCTTTCTGCAGTGGGATTAGTGTTCTTTTACTAGTCCCTTTTTTATATCACTATATGAAAGACAAATGAACTGGGCAGATGTCCACAGAGCTCATTTTTGTTGTTAGGCCCTTGTGTGATTATTTATCCTTCTCTATGCTTCTGTCTAAGGCATGAAAATACAACATTTGAGTAATCAGAAGGCGCATTATTTGGCTGAAGCAAAGTTCATTGTATACTTCAAATAGGTTCATATACATGTTGTTGGGTTGAAGCTAACATTGCATTTACATAGTAGATGGTTCTTTGCAGTTTTGCATGTGTGTGCATATGCCTTCATGTTTGTATAACCTCATATGAACGTTAAAAGAAACTTTGTAGTTGATATTACCAGAATCTCCTTTTATATTTAAAAAACAGAGAGGTTTATATTATTCAAGTTTGTAAGAATTTGCTTGGTGTTATATTCTTAAAATTAAACCCTTAGAGTTGAGGAGATGTCTTATTCTTAAGAGCACTGGCTGCTCTTCCAGAAGACCCAGGTTCAATGATTCCCAGCACCCACATAGCAGCTCACAACCATCTGTAATTCAAGTTCCCTCTTGTGGCTTTAGTAGGCACTGCATATGTGTATTGTACACAGAAATACATGCTTGCAAAATACTCATACACATAAAAGAAAAAGATGAGCTGTATTCGGTGCCCGTTTCATAGAATATGGGAACGACAATGACATTTTATACATTTGTATATGTATGTGTAAGTGTATGGGCTCCTGAGTTCACATTCCTATCAGGGTGGAACTCAAGATGAGGAACTGCCCAGCTGTGAGCCCTTAATGAGCCTCCCCACAGATGCACAGATGTAAACATTGTTCTCAAGGGAGGAACATTCTCAGGATTTCAGTGCTGCAGTTCATTGGCTAGTCTGCAACACAATTAGGAAACATCCTTTAAATTGAAAGTAAAAATTGAGACTTTATGTTCCTTCTCAACTTCTAAAGAGAACTAGAGGGAGAGAAAACTGGCCACTGGAGAGACCATAGCTGTATGCTGCCTGGGATCTTGTGGCTACCCACAGAAGCCAGCATGTCTTGGATCCTGCTTTCAGTCCTGTGGCTTATCATTCAAATTCAAGGTAAGTATAGGCATCTTACAGAAAAAAATTAGATTATTTGAATAATGTACCCATGATAAGATTACCTTTTTCATTCACAACGTAAAGGTCACTACAGTTTATACAGTATATTTTCTATGTCTTTCTCTACTGAACTATATGCTTACATAAATGCATAATAGTATGCACACACACACACACATGTACATGTGATGGTATTTTTAGATCACACACGAAACATGAATTCTAAATCCCACTATATGTATTTTTCAAATTTCATATACTCCACTAACTAAAAATCATGTTTGATTATGATGTGATTTTTTCAAAATAGATAAATTGTATGTTGATTATTGCTGTATTTACATTATACTAGCAAGTAAAATTGTGTTAATATAGTCATTAATCAAGGCTGCTTATGAATTGGTACTTTGGGATCTTTTGCTGAGAATGATTTTTAGTAGTAGAATATAGTCAAAAGAAAAGTCCCGAAAAGGTAAACCCTTTCTCCCTTGAAGCTGTTTATTGAGAGATGAGCCAACAACTTGACAACTGTGACTTGCTTCCTTACTGCACCATGGATAAGCTAAGTGCACAGATGGTGCCATCACTGGCTATCTTGCTACAGGTGGCATCATAATCAGGCTAAGAAGTCGAACGCTGGGAGCCTGCAAATCTCCATTCATAAACATGTACGAGTAAATCTCCTGCTGAAATACTTGAGTAATACAGCTAAGAGTTTGCATAAGCTCAAAACAATCACTGTGTGTTCAATGATACTTTCTAAAGGTTTCTTTCTAGGACTGGCTCTAGCCCTTGTAGGTCTCATATGTTTCTTATATTGTTAATAACTAATGAGGCTCCCAAAGGAAGGTAAAGTAGAGTAAGGCTGACAGTAATTGCATCGTATGTGCATACCTACTGATGGAATCCTTCAGGTCCCTTTAGTCCATCCTTGTGCACTCTGCAGTGGCAGTTATGGCTGTGATTTGCATGGCAACTTAATTAAGTCACACCCTGAATGCCCTCTCTCTATCTTAGAGCTGTGGAAACAGCATTCAACAGTGAGACTGACCCCATGTGAAAAATTGCAAAACTCCAAAATGCATAAAAGATGTGTTTCTGCTTTTCTACAGTGCTGCTGCAGTTTTATGCAGTTTTTGTATTGAGGGTAAAACTGTAAAGAAAGTTCATTAAAGTTGAATCAGCCTAACCAATTTGTTCTGAATGCTTAATTCATGTCCATACAACATAGCAATCAACCAAACAAAACAAAATGAAAACTTTCTTATCAGTGTTTTCTGACTTTCTCTAGTGATAGATGGAATGTTAACCCCCGAGTTAAAGCCTCATGAAATAGTTCGTCCTAAAAAACTACCCATTTCACAGAGAAGAGGGCTTGAGAACAACCAGACAGAGAGATATGGCAAAGAGGTAAGTTATGTTTCACAATCATCTGAAGACAAAAGCAAAGGGCTTTGGGGAGTAGTGTAATATCACAATCAACCCCAGCAGCTTCAACTTGGAGTACAGCTATCAAATCTGATTGTGACAGTTCTTGGATGTAGTGATCAAGGGAGACACTGAAGGGTTGTTGGGGTATGAAGCTTATTAGAAGAGTCATTAAACCCACAGACAAACAAATAGACAACTGCATAGGTAGGTGTCCAAAGAAAGTTAGTTACCCAGCCACAAGAGAGTATGGCAGTCCTTTGAGAAGGCATCAGGCTCAAGAGGAAACTTTGGGGATCCCCTCTAATAGATTTCTGAAGAAGCTGGGGTGTTCAAAGCAGCCAGACTTTTTGATTCCCAGGGAACAGGGAACAAGGCTGGGGAACAGTATGCTTGGCCATTGCATTCCTTTAATGTATCTCAAACCATACACTTATTTCCTTACGTGGGGAATCCAGGCACCTGGAAGTCTCTTAGCTAGCTAGAACATCACAGGCAGTGCTCTAAGCAGGGAGCCTGTCAGTCACTGTGAGAGGGGCACCTCTCTGCCAGCACCCCTGGTCCTGTGGCTTGAGCAGCAGTCTTAACACTATGGAGGAGAGAGGACAAGACTTCTCAGAATTTATAAATTATAATTTATAAATTATAATTATAATGTTATAAATTAACATCAGAGAATCTGTTGCCTTGCTAGATATAAAGGTAAAGCTGTTTGGATGTTTCCTCAATCTGTGGAAGGAGAAGAAGGGATCACAAACAAGGCAGATAGTTCTTGAGGGAGACATTGCTTTTTTTCAGCCTTTCTCACTCCTGTCTTCTCTTTGCCCATTCCTTTCCCCAGTGATAACACTTTTCTACAATGTAAAGGCAGTCTACCATGTTGTCAATTGTCTCTCATTCTGCAATATTTATTGCTTGATTCTCAGCATATTTTAAAAACCATTTTAAAATATATATTCTATTTATTTGAAAGTCAAAATAGATACCTTATATTCTGTTGGTAATTTTTTATGGTACACAGGACAGTATGTTACACATTAAAGCAGATATCATGTCTTTATGTCACAAATTATAGCCTTATTAATCTGAGTGGTTTTCAAGTGAATATATTTTGTGAATTCCATATGAATGTGCAAATAACATTTATTTTAGATATAAGAGATAAGATGTAAGTGAAATGCTTTTAACTTCTGTATTTCTGCTATTGTATTGCATAGTGTACACAGTGTATTATAATAGTTATTATTTTTGAATTGCCTGAGAACTACATGCTATAACTATATCATTAAATACTTTCAGGAAAAATATGCACCAGAAGTTCAATATCAGATCATGCTAAATGGAGAAGAAATTGTTTTTCACCTAAAGAGAACCAAGTAAGGACAATTTCTTCCCGAAAGCCCAGCCACTGGTTGCATCAGCAGAATACTGGGAAACTTTCCCCTGGCTGTAGCTTCATTTCTGTGACTATGATAAAAACAACAGAAGCAAGTTAGGGGAGGGAGGGGTTGCTTTAGCTTACAATTCCAGATGGCAGTTCACCACTGCAGGGAAGTCACAGTGGTTGGCCTAGCAGCAACTGGTCATGTCATATCATATCAGTAATCAGAAGAATAGCCAGAAATTCAAGCACGCTTCCCCTCAGATCACTTGATCTGTCCTCATGCACTCCAAGATCCCAAACCCAGGAGTGAGTGCTGTCATGCAGTTCACTTTCAGGCTTGGTCTTTCCATGTCAATTAAGATACTCAAGACAGTCTCCCATAACCAGACCCACAAAGACTCCTATGCCAAGATAAGAGACAAAAACAGAAGGACCTCCAGAAGCTGGCCTGTCTTATACAGTGAGACAGGAGACAAATATAAAACCCTGTCCCAAGCAAGATGAGACTCTTGAGTTTGTCCTCTGATCTCCATGTGTGTGCTGGAACATTTGGAATTGCATACAAGCATACACAGACAGACCTATCCTCTCCCAACCACACATAGGTACACAAGAATTTATCCCTAAGCCTAAATCAAGGTACACATCTTAGCAATAGATTCTATAGTAAGAGTGAAAGGGTGTCACAAGTTTTTAACAGTCAGTAAGCCTTACTTATTGGTCCTCACAGTTACTCACAACTGTGATGCAACACCCTCCAAAGACCATGTCCTTGCTCCATAGAATTTTGTCAGGGCCCAACTCATTCACATTTACAGATGGAGAATCTCCAGGAGAAAAGCAGTTGTGTGAATATCTCCCTTTAGGGTTAAAGGTGTAGCTACACACTTAGATTTACTTTAGCAGGATGGTCCAAGCAGCCTTTTAATGTTAGTGAGAAGCCATTCTTCCCAGGATGTATGATATGATTGGCAGGCCTTCCAGAATTAGGCTTAAACTAGCTGGCTTAGCTTGTCATTTACTTGGAATACCAGTGTGTGTGTGTGTGTGTGTGTGTGTGTGTGTGTGTGTGTGTGTGTAAAAATGCACTGTGTTAATGAAGAAAAATTGTCAATGGTCAAGCGTCAGCACGGTCTCACTGTACACACAATTCTTCCTATAGTACAGAAGATGATGTCAGATAAATCAGTGCTTATTGCTATTGTGAGTGCATTTTCTATCTTTCTTCTCTGCACAGGCATCTTCTGGGGCCAGACTACACTGAAACATCTTACTCACCCAGAGGAGAAGAGAGCACCAGACACTCTCAGGATGTGGTATGCTCTGAATTCATCCTGGGATCTGCCATTTCCCTGTAAAATAAGTAGGTCTGAGGATGGCTTTTAACATGGCCAGTGAGAAAACAGGTTAGAAATCACAGCAAACTTTTCAAAGATAGGAATGGACAAACAATAACACACATACAATGCTCATGTATCTACACACTCAATTAGACACACCCACATACTGATACTCACAGACTCACAAAAACCTTCATTTTAACACATTCAAACACACTCACTAACACAATGCACCTTTACACACACACACACATACACTAGAGTACTAGTATAGTGTGTACTAGTGTAGTATAACAAGTAAAATGGAAAGCTAACCTAGCTAGTTTAAGCTTGATTCTGGAAAGTCTGCCAATCATATCATAAATCTTGAGAAGAATAGCCTCTTACTAATATTAACCTTCTGGATTCTATCTTCATCCAAATACATGTTAGGCAACAGCTCAGATGTAGCAGCCACAGGGCCAGCTGTAGAGCAGTTTAGGAATCCTCTGATACCCTTTTCGTTTCACTCCTGGGGATTGGTAGAGCCTGGTCAGTCTTTGAGCTTACCTATATAGCCAAGATGGTAGTTGTCACAACTGTGACCCACACACTCTCATTAATGACATGCCTCTGTGTGTGCGTGCACACACACACATGCATGCATTTACAATGTCTACATTTCAACAGTGCAATGTATTTTCTACTCTAGAAACCCTGCTACTATGAAGGCCACATCCAAAATGCAAGGGGCTCTCTGGCCAGGATCAGTACCTGTGATGGGTTGAGGTGAGAAATGAAGCAGTAAATGCTAAGGAACATTTGTCACACAGACTTTAGTCTTCCTGTTTCCCTTTGTCTTCTTACTACTTGAGTTGTTTTTGTTCATACCTAATTGTTGGATTAAAGTGAAGAATAAATTATCATGGTAAGTCACTTCATTAACTGTTGTTCTAGAATTCAGCCCCAGCTCTGTCAAAGCTACATCCTGACTGTGGAAAGTCTACCAATCATTTCATAATTGGGGTAAACGGGCCCAATGACACGTGTCCATTACCAAATTTATCTACCTCACTCCTGGAATTCATTATGTCATATCTTCTTAAATAAGCGTCACAGGTATAACTTTTTATCTAGCATGTGATTAAAATTAATTGTTTGTTGTTGTTTTCTTGATTTATATACTTTTAGTTCTTTATGCATTTTGGATATTATCTCTTCTATTGGATGTGGAGTTGGTAAAAGTCTTTTCCCATTCTGTAGGCTGCTGCTGTTTACGAGTGATGGTATCCTTTGCTGTAAAGAAGATTTTCAGTTTCATGAGATCCCATTTGTTAATTGTTGACCTTCATTTCAGTATTAAGCAAATAATGGCTGTAACTTGAATAATTAGGGGTTGGTAACAGAGTCTTTGACTGAAAAATCTATGTGGAATGGAGGGAGAATATCATTCAATTCTAAGTGGGATGTATGAATAGACATGTCAGGCCATCCTAATATACAATCTCACATCCCACAGAGGGTACTTCACACATCATGATCAGAGATATCAAATAAAGCCTCTACAAAGCACAGATGAGGGAGAGCATGCTGTTCTTCCATACAGCTGGGAAGGACCAGACAAGGATGCTGAGAAGCAAGTTGTCAGGAAACGAAGCCATCTTCGAACTTCCAGGTCACTCAAAAGCCCAAATGTAAGTACAGCTTTGTTTTCAGACTATGTATTTTGATTGTCTAAGCAAGGATCTAAGGCACATGAAAGTGTTCTGATCTATAAAATTACTTCTTCTTTTATTTATTTTGGAAGAAAATTTGTAAGCACATGAATCATTGTGAGTAGAGATGAGTATTAATGAGGTTCTCTTGTTATTTGTAAAACAGGAAGACTTACTTCAAGGACAGAAGTACATTGGTCTCTTTTTGGTGCTGGATAATGCCTATGTGAGTATGAGAGATGGGTACCTGTTACTTAGTTCAACTTATAACTTAAAAGTAAAAGAAGACATAGCTTTTTTACTTTACAATTAGTTTTTGTTCAACTAGATTCCCTGGCTGCTCTGGTTGCTTGTTTGACAATAGCAGTCACCCATGGCATCCATGTATTATCCACCAATCACCAAATATGTATATAATGGCAATACACTTAATACCATATAGCTATGCTCTAGTTTGCTTTCTGTTGCTCCATGGTAAATACACTTAATACCATATAGCTATGCTCTAGTTTGCTTTCTGTTGCTCCATGGTAAACACCATGACCAAAGAAACTTGGGAAAGGAAGGGTTTATATGGCTTGCAAGTCACATTCCATTGTTGAGGGAAGCTAAGGCAGAAACTTAAGCCAAGAATGTAAGCTGAGGCCATGCAGGAGCACTGCCATTGGCTTGCCTCCCTGGCTTGCTCAGCTACACTTCTTATACAGCTCATGTTCAGCTGCCTAGGGATGGTGCAGGCCACAGTGGACTGGACACTCCCACATCAATAAGCAATCGATAAAATGTTCCACAGAGATGCTCACAGGTCAATCTGATGAAGGCTCTTCTTCAATTATGAGTCTTCTAAGGTGATTCTATATTGTATCAAGTCAACAAAAATCAACCATAGCATACCTGTGAGCAATCAACCATAAAAAATTTAGAGAAGTATATTAATGAAATTTTAGATTGTTTTATGGTTTTACCATAAAATATAAATATCAATTTAATAGCTGTTCGGTATACATGCAACCCAATCCTTGGAAAGTTTCATTGGGTGACAGGAGAGCCAATCAGGGCTCTATTTTCTCAGTTACTTGGTGGTTTCATTTAGATCCCCTTCACACACACACACACACACACACACACACACACACACATATATATACATATACATATACATATGTGTGTGTGTATGTGTGGAGAGAGAGAGAGAGAGAGAGAAAGAGAGAGAGAGAAGCTAGAGCTTATGTTGCTTCATATTCAAACCTGAATTAATATTGAGTTGGTGCAAAATATTTAAACCATTAAGTTGAAGCATTCAACTTAAAGATGAATAAAAATCCAGTTCTAATCCTGTAGTCCCAGTTTGGAAATATGAAGCAGAAGGGACATAAGTCTGATACCATCTTGACTATAGTGAGACTCTACCTCAAACCAAACTAAACAAAAACAAAAAAACAAAAAAAAAAGGAGAGAGAGAGAGAAAGATGGAGGACATTGTAACTTATTATAAATTATTAACTTTAATCTTATCATACCCTCTATTTTAAGTAGAATTTGTTGAAATAGAATATAATATGAGGTAGTCAATGAGTAGATTTTAACTATGTTCCAACATGTGAATTTTCTGTTCAATCCTGTACCCATAAGCCTTCTTGCTTCGATTTTCTCTTTTAATATTGACCTTTTATATTTTGTAATTTTCAGTATAAGCTGTATAATGGGAATGTGACTCAGATGAGAAACTTTGTGTTCAAGGTGCTGAATCTGCTCAATGTGGTAAGGCATTTGTCATAGATGTGTGTCTCTGTACCTGTGCTTGGGGCTAACCTGTGACTTCCACTCTGAAGGGCTAAGAGCAAGAGCCTATCAAGACAAAATCATAGACAGTAACAAAGCCTTCTTCTATCATATCTGTTTCCAATATGGAAATATACAGTATCACATCCCTTTATCTATCACTTGTGGTCAACGAGTACACTGAAAGCAATCCTGGGTGTTTTCATGAAGAAAAAAAAAATGTTCTTTCCACAGATTTATAAAACCATAAATATTCAAGTGTCTTTGGTGGGCATGGAGATCTGGTCTGACCATGACAAGATAAAGGTGGAACCCAACATTGGTGCCACATTCACACACTTCATGAGATGGCATTATTCTAACCTGGGAAAAAGAATCCATAACCACGCCCAGCTTCTCAGGTGAACCCCTTCTTGCCAGGGTGGGGACACACAGGCAGAGTCTATGGTTTTCTCCAGGGTTTCTTGACAAGAATTTCTGATCAGTCATATGTCTCTAGTAGGTTGTGAGTATCCTGATGTTCCTATCTTTAGCAATTGCGCCTGGAAGTACTTGAAGGGCCTTACAAGATCAATAAAACAATACTTGGATACAGAATATCCATCTGTAATTATGAGGTTGTAATATGATAGAAGCCGCCCTGGGGCCCTGTGAACATACAGAAGGCTAGGGGACATCAAAGGAGATGTATGACTTTATTACCCAAAGCTGCTGATTTCAGAGTCAGGTTGTGATGGGTTCTCTCTACCTTTCCCACAGTGGAGCTAGCTTCCGCAATGGACGTGTGGGGATGGCCGCTGGGAATTCCTTTTGTACTACGTCGTCTGTGTCTGTAATTGAGGTTTGTATACTTCTATTAAGACATCCTGTGATTTCATCTTTATGAAGATGAAAACAATATACTGTACCACAGTATCACCATGACCATCAGTTGAATTGATAAATCAAAGTAGAAATGAAACCATTATTGAACATAGCTCTAAAGAGTCCTTGGACTATGAATATTAGCCTGGAAATGGCCTCATACTTCAGTTCATATTAAAGAATAAGGATCACGTGTTAAGTAGGCAGGGCAGCCAGGTTACCTCTATGGCCTCAGATAGCTATAAATGAATCATTTGTATAGCTGCTCAGAGATCAGACAAGAAAAATATGTGCATACCGGGCATCATGTGCCCATTGCTATTAATGGCATAAGAATCACAACTACAATTTTGTGGATGTGAGTTCATACCTAGCACCTAATAGCACTTTCCATAGAGAATGTAACTAGTCTAAACCTGATTTACTGAGAATTCAACATCTAGTAGTTTCTTCGTCATTTACTAAGCTTGAGCACAATACCCAGTGCTTATATTCATAAAAGCCAATCATACCAGGCCTAGCAGGCAAAAAGTAATGTCAGAAAAAATGAGCTTACAGATATAGTATTCTTCTTCTCTCAGGTTATTCATGCTAGACATTATGATTTGAGAAAAACTGAGAAATAACTGAATAAGATAAAAACTAACAGATGTTTCTATTTTTTTTCCAGGCTAAAAAAAAGAATAATGTGGCTCTTGTTGCAGTGATGTCACATGAGTTGGGCCACGCCCTTGGTATGCAGGATGTTCCATATTATACCAAGTGTCCCTCTGGCAGCTGTGTAATGAATCAGTACCTGAGGTAAGATGGTGTCATCCCAAAGTAAAGAGAAAAGTTACCATTCCTAAATAGTTTAAATTTTCTATGCATATGTGGGAGGAACATCATCTTCCAACTGATGGGTATCCTAATAATTCAACCTCTAGCTTTTTCATGGATAATTTTACCAAATTCAAGACTCAAACATTAAGATTTCTAGATATCCAACCACAGAGTTTACTACAGGGACTACATCATTTTAACTTAGGGTTGTTTTAATTTAAAGTGGTTCCATATTTTCCTTAAAAATACCAGCCTTATTAAGATGACACTCAAGATAAGCCTGCATTTACCCCCGTCACCAACTGAACAGTCTATTTTAGCAGAGTCCTTTATTCTCTGATAATTCCAGTTACTTTACCAAGGTTGGGGATATAAAAATGGGTAGAGTATGTTTTGTTCTTGAGGTGCTCACATATGAGAAATTTGCCTATGGACCATGGAAACCTCCATTTATTTCCTTTAACTAGATCACGATTGCCTTCTCTTACTGCTCACCCCTCGGTGTGGGATGAATGGATGGTAACAATGGTAACGCTAATCTCTCTTGTTGCTTTGGATAGCCTTGAACTACTGTGATGGTTGCTTTAAGTGTTAACCTCACACAATCTAGAATCATCTGGGAAAAGAATCTCAGTGAAGTATTGTCTGCGTTGTCAGTCTTATGGGGGATTGCCTTGGAGATGAATAGGGAAGACCCACCTGACTTTGGGTGGCACTAGGCCTTAGGATAAGGGTCTTGAACTATATAAAAGTAGAGAAACAGAGGGGAGCAAAAGCGAGCAAGTGAGCATGTGTGCATCCATCTCTTTGCTGTTGACTGGATGTGACATGACTAACTGTTCTGACTTCTTTTTTTTTCTCTTCTAAATTGCTTTGTGTCAAGATGTTTTATCACAGAAATGAAACTAGAACAATTACAAAGTGCTTAAACTCTTTCCTCTTTTCTTCTGGATTGCTAGGAGAAAACATCCAATTAGAATACTACATATGCTTCATCATCTACCATAGGAGTGTAGAGAGGTCCTGGGTGTTGGCTAATTTGTGGTTTCCACTGAATTGAGTCCCACAGTGAGATACACTGGATTCTTCTGTTTATTATTCACAAGATTCTATACTGTATATCATGCTATTCTATTTTTTCTGTTACAGTTCAAAATTCCCCAAGGATTTCAGTACCGCCAGCCGCTCGCGTTTTCAATGGTTTCTCTCATCTAGAAATGCAGGGTGTTTGCTGCAGGCACCTGACCCTAAAAACATAATAAAACCAACATGTGGGAACCAAGTTCTGGACATGGGAGAAGAGTGTGACTGCGGCTCTCCTGAGGTATGAAAGTACACAAGGTTTAAAGTTATATATATTAAGATATTAAAATAGAGCTCCTTGGGTAAAAATTATACATTTTAATTTTTCATTTAAAATTTTTTTTTTACATTTTACATGTGTGTGTGTGTGTGTGTATGTATGTGTGTTTGTGTGAGTGTGAGTGTGTGTGTGTGTGTGTGTGTTTATATGCATACTTGGAGATCAGGAGAAGGAATCATATTCCTTGGCACTCGAGTTACAGGTGGTTTTGAACTGGCAAACATGGGTCCCGGGATCTGAGCCTTCATCCTCAAGATTCTGCAGCATGTGCTCTTAGCTGCTAAGTCATCTCTCTAGCTGATAAGTCATCTCTCTAGCCCCCTTTTCCTTTCATAGTGCTCCTTTAGAGATAGAGAAACTAACCAGAGCCCCCAGAGCTTGTGTCTCTAGCTGCGTATGTAGCAGAGGATGGCCTAGTCGGCCATCATTGGAAGGAGAGGCCCCTTGGTCTTGCAATCTTTATATGCCCCAATACAGGGGAATGCCAGGGCCAAGAAGTGGGAGTGGGTGGGCAGGGGAGCAGGGCAGGGGGAGAGGGGAGGGAACATTCAGGATAGCATTTGAAATGTAAATTAAGAAAATATCTAATAAAAAAATTGGAAAAAAAAGGAAAAAAAAGAAATTTGTTCTGGAGAAAAACGGTATCATTATCAGAGTGTGACATCCATTTATTGGTGTTTTGTGTCTTGCTTTTGATTTTAGTTAACCATCTTATGAAAGGCACTTAGAAAAAGAAGCAGTAGAGTCTGCTTATGACCTAATAGTACAAAGCCACATGTGAAGAAGTGAGCCACTACCCAGAGCATGCCACAGCCCTTATCGGCACTGTATTCAGACATGTCTATGTTTCAGGCCACAGTCAGTCATGTGTTGAACAGTCAGTCACATATCGAGATGGAAGCCCTCATCATGGGAATTTTCTTTTTTTCTTCTTCACAAAATCAGCATGTGACATAGGCAGTTGATAATACAAAGAGAGAGAGAGAGAGAGAGAGAGAGAGAGAGAGAGAGAGAGAGAGAGAGAGATTTAAAAATTGCATGAGCCGGGCCTGGTAGCGCAAGCCTTTAATCTCAGCACTCGGGAGGCAGAGGCAGGCAGATTTCTGAGTTCAGATTCTTAATGTAGTTTGTCAGAACTTGATTGCTTCTTTTGAAGTATTTTCATATTTTCTTTTGTGATGTCTAAGATTTTTTTGATGTAGGTTATAATTCATTGCTATTACCCTTTGATGTCATTTTATTATTATTCTTCCCACCCCATCATTTTATTATTATCATGAACAATTTTCTTACTGATTTGTCAAATATTTTTAAGCATTGACTTCAGTTTTTCTATGTAGAAAATTATATCCCACACACAATGAAAATATGGTTTATACTTTTTGGTTATTATATCTTCATATCCTTTCTGTGTCTTGGCATTTATTAAATTTTTCATAAAATATACATTATGAAGAATCACTGCTCTATCTTTCATATTATTGGCTGTGGTTTTGGCTATTTGTTGTCTATATTTATTAATGATAATGCTCTCTCATTTATCCACAGTGTATATGTGTGCACAATCATGTTTTAATACCTCAAATTGGATGCCAAAATTATCTGCTAATTTTGCTACTTAATGAAATATCAGGACCTATTTCTCCTTTAAGTCCCTTAATTTGATGGACTGCATTTCTTTCATTTGTATTATCAAGAACCCTTACATTTTGGATTAAGAAAACTCACACATATGAAGTAGTTGTTATCTTGATAAATTAGAGTTTAAAAGACACTGCATTTTGTGTTGTGCATATGCATCTGTGCATGTGTAGGTGTGTACATGCATACATGTGTGCATATGTGTGTGTGTATGTGAGTATGATCATTACACATTTAATAACATTATTAGCCAAGTGTATTAAAAAAACAAATTTTAATTTTATTTTTTTCTCTATTTTCACATCATTTGGATAGTTAAAAAATGTTCATCCTTGAAATTTTTGACAGATTAAAGTGTGATACCTTCTAGGCAAAATTTACTTGAAAAAAAATTATTTGTGACCTCCACCCCTTGGTCTCTGACTTTCTCTGGTTATTGTCACTGGAATTGGTACAAGAGAGGATTAAATGGGAAAGATTAAATTGGAAACTTCTCTGACGAGGCCTTAGAGCTGCACTAATCTATAGGCATAAAAATATGAATGTAGAGGGCAGTTGATTGTGTCTTGTTAGCAGGATAACAGTTACTCTTAACCCTGGAGCCTGTAACCTCCTCAGCCATGGATTCTTGGCTAGGTTCCTAGTGCTCAGGCCTGAGTTTCCTCCTGTGTCCAGCTAGCAAGCAGTTGGCTACCTCCATAACATTTGGTTACATTATAGTGGATCGCTCCGCACTTAGTTATAGATAGGATTTTAGAACTAAGCCAGGAATAGTGGCAATACTCAGGAGGCAAAGGCAGGCAGATCTGTGAGTTTAAGGCTAGCTAAGCTGACATAAGAAGTTCTAGAACAGGCTGGGTCATGTGGAGAGACCTTATCTCAAGAAACATATATATAGTTATATGGAATTCTCAAATAATTAATACATATTAAAATGTAAAAGTGAAATTTTCTTTAACAGTTGTCTCATACTAAATACAGGGATTTTTGTTTGTTTGTTTGTTTGTTCTTTGAAGGAATGTACCAATCTTTGCTGTGAGCCTCTGACATGTAGGCTGAAATCTCAACCTGACTGCAGTGAAGCATCCAACCATATCATGTGAGCACCATCTTCTCTCTGTTCCCCAAAGGTCTTCTCACTTTTCTTTGAGATTTGAAAAGATTTCCCACTGGGTTCAACAACACACCTAAAACAAAGTTCACTTTTCAAATGACTTAATTTTGTCGTGTAGAAAGGATGCATTATACACAAAGCTGAGGCTCTGTGATTAACTATACCCATGTAAGAAAATAGATTACTCTGTTATTTATGAAAATAGAGTTTCTGAAACTTGTGCTAAAATTGGTGTAATTTCCTATAGTTCACAAGTTAATATGAAAAGAACTAAAATATATCTAAAGTATATTTTTGACAAGACTTGATTCATGAGCACAATTCATTGCTCCTTAGAGATGATAGGTATCATTTGCAAGGCAGTCAGACAATCAATAGAATTTAAGTACTCAATGTAAAATTTGACGGTTTTATTCTCTTTTAAATGCCTCAGTGGAATACAGCCCAGGTATAGGGGCTTGGCATTTGGGATTAGGGTTTTGTTTGAGTGTAAAATAGTCTCTGTATATAAAGTCTATAATAATAACCAATGTCATAAAACTGGGATTCAGGAGACGTGATGGGAACGGGGTATTCTGTGCCCTTTTCTCAGAAATTTCCTGGAATTAAAACTGCAGGGGGAGTAAAATAAAATAATTAAGTGCAGTACCATTCAGAATGACTTCCTCAGGAAAGGAGCAAGGTCAAAGGAAAGGGAAGAGTCTGTATCCATTTACTAAGCAGTGTTGAATACTTCATTGAACTAGGATGTGGGTCCACTTTGCAGAGAATTTTGGAAAGCATGCCAAGACCAGAAGCAGAGTGTATTAAAAAATAAAAGGCAGAACCAAAATCTTAGTTCCTTGGAGGGCTGCAATGATAGGTAACTATCCACTTCTCTGTGTGAAATGGGCAGTTCAACATCATTGGGAGGACACTGAGCTTGGACTCTTGACATTTAAATTCTAGTCTTAATTCTGCAAAACTGCTGTGGGATTTAAGACACGTTACTGAATTCCCTTCCTTCTTGTTCACTGGAACTACTGATGTGCTTTCCTAGTGTGGCTGCATGTGTTGTTTAAAGTCTAGAAATTTCCATTTGTGTCAGTCCATAATGTTTTATCAGTATAATAACCACTGCTTCTGGTGTTTTGATTTTCTTTAATTAGAGAATGATCCAGTGTCTAATTCACAGAGAAGCTACTTTGCCAGGGCAGAAGTCCAGACCCTGCCTCTGCCAGGAAGCCTGCCTGGTCTGTGCATCTATACAGACAGACCTATCTCTGTGTACCACGTTCTCTGTGAACCCATGAATTCAATCACTGAAGAAGAAGAATATTCCAGAATACGACTTGTACCTGTCGTGGATATGTAGGCATTTCTCCTCACTACTCCACAAATAATAGAGTATAACTGCTATTTGTATAGCATTTTTGTAGATTAAGTTTTAGAAGTAGTCTAAAGATAACAAGATACTTAGAAGGATTTTAGTAGTTGGATGCAAATATACTCCGGTTCTAGAAGGACCTTTAGTCCTGAGATTTGGGTATCTGTGTAATCTTGGAGCCAAATCCTGGTGAACACTGAAGGAAGATCTTTGCTTTTCTCTTTCCATTCTACTTTATGTGTTTCTACCAGTCCAGTCAACAGGTCAATAGACGTGCTAAGGAGATGGCTGTCTGTTCATTCAGGTCTTATCTGTAGTGTGAGTGTGAGGAGCCTGAAAGTGTGGTTTTAGTTTCACATGTTGGAGAACAAAATAGATGAACCTTTGCTGAATTCCTCAACATACTCCACAGAATTGTTGAGTTAATCCCAAAGTACAAAATGACAAGTAATTTAACCCTAAATCTCTTTGCTCCTGAGGTGTAGGAATCAAAGCATGCCACCTGCTGAGGGAGGGAGCTAGCAGAAAGAACAGAGCCCCAGCCCCTTCCTGTTTCTCAGCAGCCAGTTTGTCCTACATCCTGTAAACTTCCCGGATTTTCTGGCTCATGGGAATATTGGTTACATTCAAACACTTTTCATTTGAGTAAATAGAGTTTCTCACACTGTCATGTTTAAGAATTATTTTTGAGAAGTCTGTGTTGCTTGTTTCTTAGTGGAAATGGAAAAGTAAGGCTTCATTCATTAGTTTTTGTAATAAACTATGCTATCAATAAAAATAACGATTTGTGTGGTCATTAAAATATTTTCAAACACCCCCCCATATATATATATATATATATATATATATATATATATATATATATATATGGTTATATATTCTGGTTAATATTCAACTTAAAACTAATCTGCCTCAGTGATGTCACACCCTAAATAACTGTGGGCAGCAGGAAAGGGGTAAATTAGGAAGTTCCTTACCAATTCTGCACAATAGGGTACAGTCAAGACAGGATATTTTCACAAAAGGGCCACACTTAGTCCCAAATGGTTTTAAAATCTAAGTCCTAAAAGGTTGCTGAACTTAATTTCCTGTTAAATAAATCTTATCATGACAAGACTCACTTTGATGTTGTTGTTGCTTATTTTTGAAATTATATTTTAATTACAATATCTCTACCTTCCCTTCCTTCCCTTCAAACTTTCCTATATATCCTTCCCCACTCTTCTTCAAAACTGTGCTCTCCTTTTCTTTTCTCAATTATTATTGCACACATATGTACATTTTAATGCTTACACATTACTATATATAATCTGTTGAGTCCATATTATGTTACTTGTATGTATGTTTTCAGGGTTGATTGCTTGGCACTGCACAAGCAATGGATGTGCTCTCTCCTGGTCGGCCCACCTCTTCCATCCCAGCTTTACTCAGTTGCCTATATTTTTTGTAGGGTTGAGGCCTTATGGGCTTTTCCCCATCCATTTTAACAGAAAATGAACATAGAAATTTGGATGGTAAAAAGAGCATACAATTCACATGTCACCAAATCAACAATGTGATGTCTTCTATGAAATTATTTAGGGTAGGTAGTTATTACTAGGGTCATAAAACTGTGCAGAGAGCCATTGTTGAGTACAGGGGGTGGGTCTGATGCTAAGGTCTTGTTCCTCAATTCATTCTTGATCTATCAGTAAAGAGGCCAGGGGGAAATTGTTGGGTGAAAGGAAAGAGGCAGGACTTCCAGGTCCCTGCAGAAGAGGAAGGAGATGCAAGGAGAGGAAAGGATTTTCACCATGCTTCAGAGGGACAAAAATGTGACCAGCCATGAGAGATCTTGGATGGAGCCACCACAGGCCACTTCTCCAGATGGATGGTTAGGGTGTTGAGCTGGGACTAAAGGTAAGGGAGCTACTGAAGCTAGGGCAGGTTGAGAAATGAGCTGAGAGTATTGGGAATGGCACACTAGCTGAGGAAGGCTTAGAAGAGCCCAGCAATTGAGCAAATAAGGCAGGTTGAAATTGAGCAATGTGTGTGTGTGTGTGTGTGTGTGTGTGTGTGTGTGTGTGTGTGTGTGTGTTTTACATCCATGGATCCAATATTCTCTGTGGATGGGGCTGGTAGTTTGGCCCATTCCCAGATCTTAATGCAGGGTAGCAAAAACTTCACTCTACAGATGTGCATAACCGGAAAGGCAAGAATCCACTATTAATTTATGAATTCTTGGATAGATTAAACACACACACACACACACACTGATATAGTATAGTAGGGAGGAAAACTGGTTTCTCAGTGGAGCATGGCTCCAGGTCATGAGAATTTGAACAAAGGAACACAAGGAGAACCTCAGCTTAGAGACACTGGGATCTCCTACTGTGCAAAGAAAAATGTTGGCTGCTCTAAGGCAGTGAGAGACAAACAATAAAAGCTGCCTGCTTCCTACAAGCAAGTCATCAAAGGATAGAGTTTTAGATTTCGATTTAATTGTTTTTAAGGATAGAAGGGAATGTGGATTTTGCAGGAGCCATGTGGGGATTTCTTCCTGCAGTTCTGAACTGATACAAAGAGCCTAAGATGAAAGTCAGATGGTAGATGCTTTCTACAAGCAAACAATCAAGGAATAGGGATAAATAAAATTCAATTTAATTGTTTCTAAGGTAGAAGAAAGTATAATGGTAATTGTCTAAATGTTCTTAAGTATACAGAGATATTAGGTTCCACAGAAGGGCAAAGTTAGGGAGATTGAGTGATTAATTGAACAGCAGAAAGTAGAGCCCAGCCTAGAAAACACAAAAAAAATGACAGTCTTTTATAATGTTTGTTTTGTTCTAAGCCCAGAGTGAAAGGAAGGGGTCAAATATTGTACATGAATATTAAAAGAGTTGAAAAGAGTAGATTAGAGGAACTGAGTATCTGGGCAAAGTTTCAGTGACCAGATTGTTTCCTGTGGAGAGACATGACCAAAATTCATCCCAAAAATATCAGGCCTTTGCATTTTCCCTACCAAACCCAGTCAGACGAAGAAAGAAAATCTGCTGAGCAGTGTAAGGGGGATTTCCACTCCATGGGACCTCCTGATTTACTTATGAGGCAATCATTGTCAAAGTGGACTGTCATCTACTCTGAGAAGGAAAATTAGTCTAACTAGGGACTGAACAGCTACACTCAGACTCTTCTCCAGTCTTCCAATGAAGGGAAGGCAACTCGTTATGTTGTCCATATTCCTCCAACCTCAGTCTGAAGCAGAACAACTCAGGATAAGAGGACAAGTTCAAAAGCACCCTGGGCTACAAAAGCTAGTATATTCTAATCAACATTCCAAACAGCAGGTGTGTGTGTGTGGAGGGGGGTGGAGGTGAGAGGGTGGAAAGATAGCTAAGTATTAAGACACTTGTTGCTTTTGCACAGGAGCCAAATTCCATTCCCAGCACTCACAATAGTGCCTTCCAAATGGCCATTAATGCCAGCTCCAGGAGGTCCGATGCCTTCATATGGCAGCTGTGGGCAAGAAACCAGGTAACATGTGGTGCACATACACACATGCAGGTAAAACACTCATAAAAAAAAAATAAGTCTCAGGGGCTGGTGAGATGGCTCAGCGGGTAAGAGCACCCGACTGCTCTTCCGAAGGTGAAAAGTTCAAATCCCAGCAACCACATGGTGGCTCACAACCATCCGTAACGAGATCTGTCTCCCTCTTCTGGAGTGTCTGAGGACAGCTACAGTGTACTTACATATAATTAAAAAAAAAAAAAAGGTTCCTCTTTAAAAAAAAATTAAGTCTCTCTCTCTCTTCTTTTTTTAAGTAAGAAGGAGGGAGGAGGGAGAGGAAAGGAGTCTTTTTTTTTTTTTTTTTTTGCTTTACTTCTGTAGACAGTGTCTTTGGTCCTGGTTTTCCCTCCCACTCACCTGTGAACTTACTGCAACCTGACAGTTTGTTGACTAGTGTTCTAGACATAGGTCCTTTGCCTCAAATACAGAACCCAGTATTTCAGACAAATCAGACACATACACACAGGGCAAGTGAGCTGCCCTAGGCTGAGACTTGCCTTTCTATTTTCTTAATGCCACTTTTCCAAGGTTCATAGATTTTTTTTTTACTTTAATGAAATATGATTGGTTGGTCTCCCCTCTTTATGTGTATTTGTCCTGAACCAGGGCAGTTTTGCTCCCCAGTGCTAGAAAGACTTTCTGTTGCTCTTCCAGAAATCACATTCTTTTCATTTTATACTAGAGTCTGTGACACATTTCAAATAAATGTCCATGTGTGGTGTCAGTTCAAGCCTGATGTTCATTTTTTTCCACAAACATAGCCAGATTTCTAGGAGTGTTGTTGAAAGATTAAGTAGCCTATTTCCTTTGAACCCTCTTGATGTATGGTCAAAATGTGTGTAAGAAACTGTTTCTGTCCCTTCTCTTCTCTTCTGTTGATTATGTGCCTGTCTCCTGACCTTATTGGCTCTGCCAGTTGCTCTGATGACTAGTTATGTTACTTGGACACCATGACATCTAAAAGCATCTCTGGTCAATGAAGCAGAGTGATGGGTATTCAACTTGATTACATCTGGAATAAACTACAATCCAGAAATGGAGGACTGGGGTTGGGTTCTTCAGAAGGCAGCATATGTTTTGAATCAGCATCCTGTATGTGGTACAGTTTCTCCCATAGCCAGGATCCATGGGTTCAGGAATCCAGTGGTAGAAAAGGGAATAATTCTACTTATTATCACTCCTAGTGACCCACTAGGAACTTTTTTGCTTCCTGTCCCCACAACCCTAAGTTCTGCTGGCCGAGAAGTTTTGGTTCCAGAGAGGGGAGTGCTCTTGCCAATAGACACAGCAAACAGTCCATTGAACTGGAAGCTCCAAATTCCCCCTGGTCATTTTGGGCTTCTAATGCCTTTAAACCCACAGGCTAAGACAGGAATAACAGAATGTTAGAGACTCCAGTACCATAAAATGATCACTAAGAACAACAGTAGCAATGGAGTGGTGTCAACCAGAGTCTAGAGTGCTTCAGAGGGTAGAGCTGGAATAGTGACCCAAGCCCTTTGGAGGAGCCCAGATCCTATGTGGATCTTGGACATTAGAACAAGAAGCTATAACCCCAAGATGTTCGAGATCCCAGAGCCATGAGATGTCTGTTGAAGAAAGTTGCCAGCAAGGAATGGAAACAGGCCAGGAGACAGGGAATGGAAACAGGCAGGAGGAAAAAGTTTATTCCAGTCAACAAAGATGAAAAAGAAGTTGGAGAGCTGAAGGCCACTTTGACATCAGACATGGAGATGCAGAGCTTGGAGTTTTCCCGACTGGTTTCCTGTCTTGCTTTGGGGATTATAGTCAAGTGACTGAATGAATCTCAGAATAGTCTTTGAACTTTGTACTTTTTAACATTGTTAAGACTGCTATAGACTATGGGAACTTTGGAAGTTGGACTAAATGTACTTTTTTTATTATGCTGTGGCTAGGTATGGCTCCAATAGTCTCATATGTTTGAATAAGCCTATGGGCCCAAGGAGTGGCACTGTTAGGACGTGTGGCCTTGTTTGAGTAGGTGTGTCACTGTGGTTGTGGGCTTTAAGCCCCCACATCCTAGCTGCCTGGAAGCCAGTCTTTCCCTGTTTGCCTTCAGAACAAGATGGAAAACTCTCAGCTCCTTCTACACCATGCTCGCCTGGATGCTACCATGTTCCTGCCTTGATAATAGTGGTCTGAACCTCTGAACCTGTAGGCCAACTCCAATTAAATGTTGTTCTTATAAGAGTTACCAGCCGGGCATGGTGGCACACGCCTTTAATCTCAGCACTCGGGAGGCAGAGGCAGGCGGATTTCTGAGTTCAAGGCCAGCCTGGTCTACAAAGTGAGTTCCAGGACAGCCAGGGCTATACAGAGAAACCCTGTCTCAAAAAAACCACCACCGAAAAAAAAAAAAAGAGAGTTACCTTAGTCATGCTGTCTGTTTACAACAATGGAAACCCTAAGACAGAAGCCATACTTAGCCTTTCCCACCTGATCCAGGCAAGGGAGTCCTGTCCTTCCCCAAGTCTTACTATGCAGTGACCATCTAGACCCACATAACATCCCAGCAACAGATTGTCATGAACATCATCCCCTCTGCTTCACATTCCAAATGTTGCTCAGACTTCAATTCCATCTCACTGTTTCAATAATACAGAATAATGAGTCTTTCAGCTTCTTCTCCTCTGGAGGTGGTATGTTTTGGGAGTTACCTCACACATCTATTAGTGGTGGATAACAGAAATATTTTTTGCTTCTTAACCTATAGTTTATGAATTTAGGATTAAACATGTCTTTTTTTTCATTTGATAAACTGAGGTATAGAATAAATAACAAGTATGTGTGGAATATACCAGGGTACTTTTCCTTGCCCAGCTGTTTGTATACAGTAGGAATAGGATTACTAGCATTCTCCAGTTTTTCCAGTGTGAAATATCAACGCCAGGTCTCTGTGCATGGTAGCTAGCCATTCTACCACAATGTGCATGTGTTAGAGGTGTGGTTGGGCTTATTTTAAAACTATAGTTAGAGGTGTCTTTCTCTTTTGAATTAAGAAACACAGCCATACCTTTCATTTGTTAGGCAATTGTGACATCTGCTGTCAGAAATAAAGAACTAAGCTTCTAGCCAAAAGCAGGCTATTATGACTGAAAACTGCAGACCTGTTGTTAACTTCTAAAGAAAGGTGAGCAGGGAATAATCAGAGTTTTCTTCCTTGTTGAAAGTCCAGTTTAAAGCAGATAGAATTTTGGGTTAAAACATTGTGGGCAGCCTACAGCCTATCTCTCCTGTCTCTTGATATTTTTCTCAGAATGGGGTGGTAAGCAATTTAATGACCACTAGGTGGACAAATATTTGCAGATCTTCCCTCACTCTGGGGAGTCTTAGAAAGCACTCACCCTCACTTCCTAGCTTCCTTGGTGGTCTTGCAGCCATGTATAGATAGGTAGGCAGGTGGTAGGTAAGTAAGGAGGTAGGAAAGTAGGTAGTATAGAGATAGATAGATCCACAGATATAGACAGAAATGATAAACAGTGATAAATGCATAATATATAAATAATAGATAAACAGATGATAGACAAGATAGATTAAAATAAACAAATAGGTGATAGAAACAGTTGATAGATATCTATATGATAGAGATTTTTGATAGATGATAGATAAATAGATGATAGAGCAACACAAATAAATACATTTTCTTTTGTGATGATCTACTCAAGTTGTCCCATTTTTCCAGTCAGTATATGCAACACTTCAATGATCTGTTCCCTTCTGTCTTTTCACAGTTGTCATCAGGTTCTCCAAGATCCCAAAATAGCCCTGACTTTTATTCCATCAGAATAAGTTAAGTTTATTTTTTCCAGTTTCAAGCAAAGGAAATCACACAGAATATGCACCCCATATCAAACGTCTTTTTCTCAGAATCATGTTGAGAAATTTTTACCTATTATTACCTTCTAGCTATTGCTGCATAACTCATTACCCTAAAAAAGCCCCAGTGGCAATGCATTGGTCGGGTTTCTGTTGCTACAGCAAATACCTGAAGTGATTAAATTGTTTCAAAGAGACGAGGCTAATTTTAAAACTGTTTTGGAGATTTCAGTCCCTACTTGGTTAGCCTTACTGAATTTAGCTGTGAGGTGGCACATCATAATGAAAGTATGAGGTGTGTGCGGGAAACCATCACCTCCCTGTGGAAAGGTAGTAGAGCAGAGTTACAACTAAGATTATCTTTCTTCATCTAATTATTCAGGTAAAGATTTATGCTGATTTTTGAATCTTCTTTATAAAGCTCTTTAGAGCTATATCTCTCCCCATTAAAAGTGCTTTCCTCTGTCTTTTAAGTTTTGAGGTTTTACATTTTCTGGTCATTTCTCATAGCTTATTCTCTCATTTCCTATTTTGATCATTGGCTCAGAATGCACTATTTAATGTCCACACAACTGTGGATTTGCACATCATGATAGAAGATTTTTGCTATAATTTAAGCATTTTCAAGTGTATTAACATTTTTCTTGGGGATGGACACATGGTCTAGTCAGGGAATGCATGTTCTGCACAGTTCTACTGCTAAGGATTCACAGGGATCATGGAACTGTCACAAAAACATTTATAATTGCTGACTTGACACGTTGGGCACATATCATTGAATCTTGGATTTTTTTCCTCTCAAACATCACTATCTCAATATCTTCTGCTTGAGTAATATATGTCACTCACAAGGAATGACTAATTGGAATTGACTTACAGCCATTTGGTTTTTTCCCTAGTTTTATCCATAATTTCTGTTCTTCTAATTTTCCTGTTTGCTAATTTTTCATTCATTACATTATTTCTATATGTGTTTTTTTTTAATTTTATATGTTATTTTGAGTATGTGAAGCTTTACAATTGTTTCACCTTATCTTCCCTCAGATTTGTAGAACTGTTGGCTTGTATTTCAGCAAAGAAGTACATGAAAACTTCCCAGCTTCTGAAACTCCCCTCTCACATTGCTTGGTACGTCTGAGGCTGACTCACTGCTCCATGTGTAACTCCCCTTTATTGGTTAGATTTCTAGAGTTTGGACAAAAGGGATAAGTAAGTTTATCTTATGCCATCCTGATACACATTTCTCCGACTTATGAACAGCTCAAAAGTCTGAGGCTGGAGTATTCCCTCTAGTTTAAGAGAAAATGTGGCTACATTCTAACTACCAGGCTACTTGGGTCTTTATGACAAAATTTGATCACAAGAAATAAAATCTAAATAAACAGAAAAAATCAACCCCCAATTCTATGAGCTATACAATTTCACCCATGAACTACATTATTTTTTGTTACTATTTGAATAAACCTTACTGTTCATAGTTTTATTTGCTTTATTATTTAAAACTGTATGTGCAGGCATGTGTGAGTGTGTGCACAACTCTGTGTGTGTGTGTGTGTGTGTGTGTGTGTGTGTGTGTGTGTGTGTGTGTGTGCACGTGCACATATGTGTAAGGATGCTTTTGGAGACCAGTTAAAAGTCTAGCAGTCTCCAGAGCCAAGCTGCAATCTTCTTAAAGAGCAATAAACTGTCCTGCCCACTAAGCCATCTCTCCAGCCTCACGTCATTACTTTTAAACACAGGAAAGCTCTTTAATTCTGTCGATCTTTACAAACATGTGGGTCTGCCCCACTCAGAAAAATCACTTATTCTACTCCACTCTGAATCATTAGAGGAAGGGAAGAGGAAAATTATTTGATAACATAGTGTTTGGAGTTTGTAATTGACAGGCAATGGTTTCCAATTCCTTTAAGACCTCATGGGACCTAGAACTATGTTTCATTATTCTTTGTGTTTTTTCATTTAGTACGGGTGTTGTTTGTTTCAGGTTTTGTGGGGGTGTATTGTTATTTTCTGTCTGTCTCTCTGTCTGTCTGTCTGTCTGACTATATGTTTTTCTCATGATGGATGATTTTACATTTTTGCCAGATTCTTTGGCTTGGTCATTTATTCTTTCGAAACTTCATTGTTCCCAATCTGTGACATAAAAATAATTTCTAATAACTATTACTAGGATCATATATAATAACCCATAAGGAACAGATGTGGAATGTGCATAACCATTTGTCAAAAATGTCATTTACTGTCTATGAGGACACTTTGTCATATTAAGGTGCTGGAGTCTCCTTCCCAAAACCATTTTTACTTCAATCCAATTGAGGTTTGGAATCTTTGATGCATTTCTCCCAAGTTCTCCAGTTACTATCGCCAAGGATTCAATTTGCCACCCACAGATTTTAAGTTAGCTTTACTACACCACTTCTGTCTTAAATGGATCTGTTAGTGAAGAACAAGTAAATACCCCAGGCTGCTACTTGATTTATTCTTCATGCAGTATGGAGAATGAGGTATGATAGCTATACTTTTGGTTTGGAATGAGTGGATTTACTAAGCATATAGCAAGGCAAAGTGAAAAGATTATAAATAGCAAATGAGGAGTGGGGTTAGGGGAGAGGAGAGAGAGAGGTGGGAGAGGGAGGGGAGAGAGAGAGAGAGAGAGAGAGAGAGAGAGCATGCATGCATGCAATTTCTGATGGAGTCTTGGGCAGAGCAATGTCCCTTTGGTGAGGTATCCAAGTGAAAGAACAAATACAACCAGAAGCAGAACCACATCAGCAGATCAGGGCTTCCAGCATCCAGCCAGACACAACCTGGAAAGCCTTGTTAAGGCAGTCAGCTGGAGCTCCTTGGCTGAACTTCCCAGGGCTGAGCATCTGGATACTCTTTCCCATGGGAGACACCGTTAACCCATGGGATGAACAACTATAACCTCCATTGGAAATGTTGCAGCTTCTAGCTCTTCATTTTAACTCTGGCTGTTTTGCTGTTCTCTCCCGTGCCTGTCCCAGAGTTAGGGGTGCCAGCCTCTCTTCATGCAAGGGCTCTTGAAGGACATTTAACAAAAACATACCTGAATTTGCAGTGTGTACATGTCAGGTATGGGCCACCCAGCCTCCAGAGCCAGCCTCTCAGTGATATCAATGAGCAGGAAACTTACAATCTCTCGATCTCTACCCTCTCCTTTTGTGCCTGTTTATGTCTGCCCCAATCCGCTATCCTACCTGCACTAACCTACCAGGTCCTGCATAATATAAAATTCTTTAGGATAACTCACAATGAAACACACTGTATAAAATGCAGACGCACATTTTGTGATGAATAGTGAGCCTGTGGG
Source organism: Mus minutoides (assembly GCA_902729485.2). Taxonomy (NCBI): domain Eukaryota; kingdom Metazoa; phylum Chordata; class Mammalia; order Rodentia; family Muridae; genus Mus; species Mus minutoides. The sequence continues at coordinate 314,231 of LR750455.1, read as the reverse complement.
TTTTCAGTTGTCATCATTATTAGTTTTTCTTCAGTGTGCATAGAAATGCCCTGGATCAAATTAGATATCAGTATGTCCATAACAACCATTTCTTCCTTTTCTATACAATGTTATACTAGGATGACATAATAAAGTCAGGTGGAAAAGAATCTTTTATTTGAATCAATGGAAGAAAATGGCTTTTCTCTGTTCATTTATTAGATAAAGATGTAGGTATTATTTCTCTCAAATGCAGGGAAAAACAAAAAGATCTCAGATTTCCATCCTGGTCTTTTTTTTATTAAATATTTTCTTTATTTACATTTTAAATGTTTCCCCCTTCCCATGTCTCTCCTTTGGAAACCCTCAATCCTATCCTTCCTCCTTGCTTCTATGAGGGTGCTCCCCCACCCATCAACCCACTTTGTCTTCCCTCTCTGAAGTGTACACAGTAAAACTCAGTGCCTTCATCTTTGATTGTCTAACCTTGTTTCCAAGGCTCCATGGCTCATTTTACCCCAGAATAAAAAAGGATACTTTCAAAGCTGAATAGAATTTTCTAAAGTCTTTCTACTATTTTTATTTAGTTACTGGATTAATATTATAAACCTTGTTTTGGGCCAGCATATAAAATGGTTGAAAACTTGACTCAGAAAAAAATTCAGACACTGAAATCGTTTTCTGCTTTCCATAAAAATAAAATGGCAAAGGCCTGTAATCAAGCTTGATGCCTAAGTGCCCTTGCTAGAGCCCATGTGATGAAAGAAAGAATGGATTCCTGCAACTTATTCTCTGACCTTATATGTACATCATGGTATGTGGCCACCCTCTCCATATCTCACACATGCACAATACATACATACATACATACATACATACATGCATAGTAAAACTACTAAAATAAAAAATTAAGAACCATTAATACTAACAAGATTATGGTCAAGTAGCTTTAGTAAATTCCTTGAACTTCCCACCTTTTAGTAAATCCAAGAAATCAACTAGTTCCTGATTAATGTACTCTCTTCGAGATTAAATAGAGCTACATAATGCTTATAACAAAAACACATAGTAAAAGAAAACACTTTTTTTCTTTAAAAAATAAAGTCTATAACTATGTTGTTTTGCTTTTTGTTTGACTTCCACTTGGGAAATTAAAATAAGATCCACAGAATCAGAAAACCAAAATAGTTGTTGTGAAATAGAGGGAGGGAGTTCATTAGGTTGCCTGAAAACGCTCTCTCAGTAATTCCAGAGCCCACAGCTGAGGTCAGATTTCTTTATTAGGCATTTTAGTGTCAGAAGGTGCCTTCAATCTCTACAACCTTAATGGATTTTGAGCTAATTTTAGAATAGGTCATGACTAGGGCACATATTGATTCCTACGAGTGATGGTTTGTGTTTCTCAAAGAGTATATATTTCCAATTTTCAGTTTTCCTATGACTCCAGTGGAATTTATAGCTGTTTGAGGTAATGCTTGGCTGGAGAAAAAGATGAGATTACAATAATAATAATCACTTACCTTTAATCGAATCAATATGAACGACATTGGTTCTGTAGGAAATAAACTTGAAATTGAGTCCTTAAACTGCCAGTTACCACCTGTATGAAAATGGAAAATGAAACAAATCTGTTCGTCTGCAAATTGAACCCATACCTAATCTACTAGATGAAAACACAGTTCAAGTATAATTTACAGGTTTTAGGGGAATGCATAGAGATTATTGCCCAGTTCTCTGCATCAGATATAGTAAACATGAAATGAACAAAAGGCAGCATTAAGATTCTATTTTTACGATATCCTACAGAAGTACCCACAGGCCAGTCTAGTAGAGAAAATTCAGTCTCAGCTCCCTCTTCACTTGTGTGCTGAGTTGGAAACCAAGATTATCTGTCACAATGGGTTATGCTGTCAAACAGTCTTCTAATCATTTGTTTTGCAGTTACAGACCAGGGCTGCTCTCAACCCGGGTCAGGGAAGGCTGATTTTGCAGTGGGCAGTACTCAATGCAGAAATATATATGGTCGAACCTTTGAGAATGAGCTACTGAGCATTAAGCCCTAAAAGGGACATAGAAATGAATCTTCCCATCTCTAAGATTCCAGGAACATTACAGAAAGTATGAGAAGAGTGTAAGGGCTGGAAGATGGGAAAGAGCAGTCTGAGACACTGTCTACTGAACATGACATGGTCTCGGTCCTCATGAATTCACAGTATCTGTGGTTACCAGCAAAGGATCAAATCATCCAAATTTCCAGAATGGATTTTTAGGCCCACCTTTTGCTGAGGAGCTACTAGCAGTGGATGGCTGCTAAGGGAGGGACAATCATTCCTCTTAAAGGAGCTCATATGCTTCAATGGATGGCCCCACATTCATGAACATATGGGTCACTTGAACTGAATGTAGTAGGTTATCCCTACCCCCCAAAAATTCACAGACCACATGAAGCTCAAGAAGAAGGAAGATCAAAGTATGGATGCTTCAGTTCTTCTTAGAAGGGGGAACAAAATATTCATAGTTGTAAATACCAAGACAAAGTGTGGAGCAGAGCCTGAAGATAAGGCCATCCAGAGACTGCCCCACCTGCAGATCCATCCCATATACAGTAACCAAACCCAGACACTATTGCAGATGCCAAGAAATACTTGCTGACAGGAACCTGATAGAGCTGTCTCCTGAGAGGCTCTGCCAGAGCGTGGCAAATACAGAGGCAGATGCTCGTAGCCAACCATTGGACTGAGGACAGGGTCCCAAATGGTGGAGTTAGAGAAAGGACTGGAGGAGCTGAAGGGTTTGCAACCCATAGGAAGAACAGCAATATCAACCCACCAGACTCCCAGAGCTCTCAGGGACTAAATCACCAACCAAAGAGTATACATATGGAGGGATCCATGGCTCTAGCTGCATATGTAGCAAGGATGGCCTTGTGGGACATCAATGAGAGGAGAAGCCCTTAGTCCCATAAAGGCTTAATGCCCCAGTGTAGGGGAATTCGAGGGCAGGGAGTGGGTGGATGGGTGGGTGGGGGAACACCCTCATAGAAGCAGAGTGAGGGGGAATGGGATGGAGTGGTCCTGGTAGGGGGGAGCGGCAAACTGGGAAAGGGGATAACATTTGAAATGTAAACAAGTAAAATATCTAATAAAAACAAACAAAAACAAAACAAACCAACAAACAAATAAAGAAAGATAAAATTGATATGGAAGTGTGATGGCACACTAAGGGGAGGAGTATAGGAGAGAAATAGGAAGTAGTTGTGATCCTATTTCCTTGTAAATGTATATGAAATACAAAAATAATAATTTTAAATACTCAAAAGAGGAAGGAGAGAGAGAGAGAGAGAGAGAGAGAGAGAGAGAGAGAGAGAGAGAGAGAGAGAAATATGCTTTTGCTTCACAGTCAGCATTGTCTGGTTGCTCCAGACCACACACTTGTAGGATGTAGCACTGAAGCATTGCCTCAGGATTAGAGTGTAGATGTGGATCCCTGCACACCCAGTTTCAATCTCATCGCCTTACCTGGACATCTTTAAGTTTCATCAACTCAGCAACTGTGTTGCCTGCTACCCATAAGAAACAGGCAAAGCACTGAACAAGAAGCAGCGGCTAAGCAGTGGGGATCATCTGTGTAGACACAGAGGTCAAAGGAGAAAATAGACTAAGCAGGCAGGATTTCTTTTTTTTTTTTTTTTTTCTTTTCTTTTTATAACATATATTTTTTCCAAATTTTTATTAGATATTTTCTTAATTTACATTTCAAATGCTATTCCGAAAGTCCCCTCCCCCCTTCCTCCCCCCCTCCCTGCTCCCCTGCCCACCCACTCCCACTTCTTGGCCCTGGCGTTCCCTAACTCAAACGAGGAAGAGCTTTTTACCTTTAGACTGATAAAAATCCATTAGAAGCTTTAAACAAATAAAATGATGTTATCACACTTTTAGACATCAATGGAAAACATTATTGAACAGGAGAATTGGAAAACTTGCTATGGTTGAGTGTGTCTTGGTTGGCTATGGTTGGAAGCTTGATTTCTCTATGTGGTAGTTAGAGGAGGTGGTGCCTGAGCAAAGGTGTTTGAATCAGGAGCTTGAGCAAGTTGTCTTTGCTTTGTGTATGAAAAAAAAACAATGGACAAGGCTATGTTCAAATGAAGTCTTAGGAAGCTGATGGGGTTTCATTCAGTAGGTTATCCTTTGTCCATATTTAGAAAGATCAATGGCTCTTTATTCTTTTTATTTTATTTTATGTGTGTGAGTATTTTGTCTTCATGTGTGTCTGTGTACCACATGTATGGCTGGTGCCCTTGGAGGCAACGAGAGAGTGACATATCCCTTAGAGCTGTGAGTTTGGGGTGGTTGTGAGTTGCCACATGAGTACTGGGAATCAAAGCCAGGTCATTTGAAAGAGCACTGTGTGATCTTAACCATGAAACCATCTCTCTACCTCCTGGTGCTATTTATTAAGATTCAGAAACATTGCAGGTCTTCTAAATCACAAAGGCAAGTCAACCCCTTAAATCCGGTAGGAAACCGTTTTATCTTACCCTGTCACATACTAAATATAGTCTGGATAGTCCTTCTATATGAGAAAAATGTCCAGGAATTAAAATTAAAATTAAATTATTCTTTCTGGATAACAGTTTGGCCCAATCTAAATGGTTATCCACCCCCTGAAACCCTATCATCTCATGTTCTTGCCCAGAAAACACTTCTCAGGACACTGTTTCTGTGATTAAAATATGTATTGGAATTATTTTCAGGATAAGTTTCCATGTTTTCAACATGGAGCCTGAGTGATTCACCATTCACCACCTACCCACTGGGGGTGGGGGTGGGGGTGGGGCATCATCTCAAGACATACTCTAGAATTTGATGCATACCAAATTATTAAAAATAACACGGCTTTGCGTGGAGTATTTGGTAGTCTATAAATATCTCTTCTCCTCAGACAACTCTGTGGTCATTAAGCAAGCTTGTGTCAGTATAGAAAGACATAAAGTCTACCAAACTCAACATTGCAGAAGTGACTTCAGTTATGGGCACTAATGTAATGCCAAGTATTCCATCAACCAAATACAACAAAAGAGATACAATAAAATGATTGAACTCTTTTTAGCTTTTGATTTCTTTTTGAACCACTTTTACAGGCATATAAATTAATGAGTTTCATACTGGTATCTTCATACTAATCAAATTCTTAAACTTTTATTTATCAAGCCTCAATAGCATTCTTGGTCTCTGGGTGGGAGTATCTTCAAGGAACAGATGATTAGTCAGGGTGCAGTCAAGTGTTTGCTTCCAAATATAAAATGAAAGAAAACTTTCATCCTAGAATTCCCAGTGTTTGGGGGCAGTTACAAGGAATGATTTACACCTTTGAATACATAAATACATCACTTTGCTTAGGTCTCAAGTCTACACCAAAGCAGAAACTTACCAAACACCAAAGGCCTTCCCATCAAAAGTTAACAGTACAAAAGAGAAGCACCAAAACTCACTCACAGGTATCCACATCCTACCAGAGAGGAAGGCAGAGGTGGTCAGTGTTTTAGGAATCAGGGGAAAACAGCATTACCATGAAGATGTGGTGCCAAGTGTGTGGGTTTGGGAAGTGGACAGTAGAGAAGTACATGTCCTAGAGTGACTTATCACATTGCCAAGCTGAAGGAGAAAGTTGGCATCAAGTAAAGCATTTGGGTTAGTTTTACCACCCAAAACTAACTGGTACTCTCAGTTCTATCTATTCAACCTTGAAAGTCTCTTTGAATTAAGCTGTAGGAAGATGAAAGGAAGGACATCTATGTAGGAGCACTCACATAGACAATAAAAGAAATGGAGTACCAAGAAATGAGTGGGCTAACCAAAGAAATGATCAGTTGGCTAAAGCTAAAGCCCTTGGTTTGTTATTGATTATGATAACAAAATACCTTGCAAATAGTAGCTGAGCCTGCCACTCTAAGTATTTATTGAGTCACTCATGGCAGCCAGAAAATCCTGGACAGGTAAAGAGTCTGGGGTCTCAATAACTTTTTTTTTTTTTTACAATAAACAGGTTCTAGTCAATAAAACACAAATTATAAGGATGGATCCTTAAGCAAATATAAGGGAAAAAAACATAGGGAGTTTTCTAGAAGCATTTGATGATAGTTGGGGGCATATGGGAGACTACTATGGATATTAGAGATAATAGCAACTGACTCAAATATATATTGCATTATAATTCAAGGAACTAGATGGAAAATAAATATTCATACATCATTTAATGAGGGGAAAGTAAAGAGATTATTTAAGGTTATTTTTGTCATTGTGCAAACATCAGCACACACACACAAAGTCTCCTGCTCGCACAGCATAGAAAACTATTCTAGAACAAATATCTTTCTTTTGTAAACATAACTACACTTTAAAATAGCGATTAAAACAAATGGTGCTGGTTCAACTGGCAGTCAGCATGTAAAAGAATGCAAATATGATCCATTCTTACCTCCTTGTACAAAGTTTAAGTACAAGTGGATCAAGGACCTCCACATAAAACCAGATACACTGAAACTAATAGAACAGAAAGTGGGGAAGAGCCTCCAACACATGGGCACAGGGGAAAATTTCCTGAACATTAACACCAATGGCTTATGCTCTAAAATCAAGAATGGACAAATGGAACCTCATAAAATTTCAAAGCTTCTGTAAGGCAAAGGACACTGTCAATAGGACAAAACAGCAACCAAAAGACTGGGAAAAGATACTTACCAATCCTACATCCGATAGAAGGCTAATATTTAATATATACAAAGAACTCAAGAAGTTAGACTCCAAAGAAGCAAATAACCCTATTAAAAAATGAGTACAAAACTAAACAAAGAATTCTCAACTGAGGAATACTGAATGGCTGAGAAGCACCTAAGGAAATGTTCAACATCCTTAGTCAACAGGGAAATGTAAATCAAAACAACCCTGAGGTTCCACCTCACACCAGTCAAAATGGCTAAGATCAAAAGTTCAGGTGACAGCAGATGCTGGCAATGATGTGGAGAAAAAGGAACACTCCTCCATTGTTGGTGGGATTGCAATCTGGTACAACCACTCTGGAAATCAGTATTACCTGAGGAACCAGCTATACCTCTCCTGGCCATATACCCAAAAGATGTTCCAATATATAAGGACACATGCTCCACTATGTTCATAGCAGCTTTATTCATAATAGCCAGAAGCTGGATATCCTTCAACAGAGGAGTGGATACCGAAAATGTAGTACATTTACACAATGGAATATTACTCAGGTATTCAAAGAAAACCAATGACTTCATGAAGTTCTTAGGCAAATGGAAAGGACTAGAAAATATCACATGAGTGAGGTAATCCAATCACAAAAGAACATACATGGTATGCACTCACTGATAAGTAGATATTAACCTAAAAGTTTGGAATACCCAAGATACAATTCACAGACCACATGAAGCTGAAGAAGAAGAAAGACTAAAGTGTGGATGCTTCCATGCTTCTTAGAAAGAGGAACAAAATACTCATGGGCAGAAATATGGAGACAAAGTGTGGAGCAGAGACTGATGGAAAGGCCATCCAGAGACTGCCCCACCTGGGCATCTATCCCATATATAGTCACCAAACCCAGACACTATTGTGGATGCCAACAAGTGCTTGCTGACAGGAGCCTGATATAGCTCTCTCCTCAGAGGCTCTGCCAGAGCCTGACAAAAACAGGGGCAGATGCTCCCAGCCAATCAGTGGACTGAGTGAGGGGTCCCCAATGGAAGAGTCAGAGAAAGGACTGAAGTAGCTGAAGGAGTTTGCAACCCCATAGGAAGAACCACAATATCTACCAACCAGAACCCCTGCCCAGAGCTCCCATGGACTAAACCACCATCCAAAGAGTACACATGAAGGGACTCATGGTACCAGCCTCATATGAAGCAGAGGATGACCTTGTCAGGCATGAGCAACAGGAGAGGCTTTTGGTCCTGTGAAGGCTAGGAATACCAGGGCAGGGAGTCAGGAGTTGCAGGTAGAGGGGGGGCACCCTCAAAGAAGCATGGAGAGGGAGATCCAGGGGAAAAACAGGAAAGGGGATAACATTTGAAAAATAAATTAAGAGAATATCTAATAAAAAATACTAGTCTTATCAAATTAGCATACTCCAAAAATATTCTTTGACTTTTCCTGTATAGCCTAATACCAGATGTTTATTTTTTATTTGACTGGCTTTGCAGTAAGACAGGAGTGGCATCACCACGAATACAAGAGGAAAGTTCTAAGATATTACCATGGTTCTGAAAGCTGTAAGGTCTCATGATGATGGTGACTTTCAGCATCATTATAATTGTATAGGATTCAGTCTCTTACTGACTTAACAATGTGTGTCAATCATGGAATAGATAAAGAAGTTGTTGAAATCCAAGCGTGAGCTGATTGCAGATTTACTCAGAGTGGTCACACTGAAATGGATAGAAGTGCTTATGTTCTGAGTATGTGATGAGAGGTCATATAATGGAATTACCTCATATATCATGTGTAGAGCATAAGAGCAAGCCAGGTGTTCCTGATGACTTCAATGTCTTTGACTTGCCTAGTTATACTGGTAGTGTTTATTTATCTGAGAGAAGAAAAATATTTGGAGAAAGACTTTTGGGGATGAAGATCATGAGTATAGTCCATGTATTATCTATGATATATCAAAATGCAGGAAACAAACAAAACAAAGGTCATGGAAGTATTTTTGAGTGACATGAACCTGGAAAGCAGTTACATAGTAGTAGATCTTAAGATAGACAGTCTGTGAGATGTCTAATTGTGTACTTGAAGACAGAAGAGACAGGGAGTGAAAGCCATGAACCCTAGGTCGGGCAGTGGTGGTGCATGCCTTTAATCTCAGCACTTGGGAGGCAGAGGCAGGTAAATTTCTGAGTTAGAGGACAGCCTGGTCTACTGAGTGAGTTCCAGGACAGCCAGGGCTACACAGAGAAACCCTGTTTAAAAAAACAAATAAATGATTTAATTAATGAATAAATAAATAAATAAATAAATAAATAAATAAATAAATAAATGTGAACCCTGGAGCCTCCCCAATGTTTAGGAGTCTGGATCATAAAGAGGAAGGTGTGAGAAGGGTAAGAGAAAGGAACTAACATGAGAGAAAACCCTAAGCTGTAAGTTAAGGAAAGAAAACACATCCAAAAGCTTGTAAACAAGAGTCAAGCATGAGTTTATCCATAGGTAAAAGTCATTGTATTTAAGACATGAAGGTCACTGGTGACCTTGATGAAAACGTTTTGTAGAGTAGTGAGGACAAAACTTGAGGGAGTGTCTTAAAGAGGAAAAAGGGGAGAACCTGGGACAGGGATGGCTAAAAATTCTTTCTGAGCATTTTTTAAGAACCAGTAAGGCTGGTAAAAGAGGATATCTGCTCAGAAGAGTGACCAAAATGTTTTCAAGGATGACAGAAATCATCTAAGATGACAATAGTTGACTAATTAAACTGTTAGAATTACAGCTGACACTGTGTCTTTTGTGCGCTCAGAGCCTTCCACATACCCTTCTTTCCTTTAGGCATTAGAGTGTGTTACTAGTTATACGTTTTGTTGTGTTTATTACGAGACATTCTCTATGTGTGTGAATAGAAAAATTTGTGTCTTCGCCTCTTTTGTGAAATGGAAAATATTTTTTTAATCCTTAATTTTTCATGATTGTCTCTTATTTTTTCAAGTGACACATTCTACTCAAAGTAGGTCTTACTTAGTAAAAGAAATGTAGAGTCAGAGGACAGACACATGGCATCATGATGCTAAAACCCTCTTAAAGGTTAAACATTATTATAATAGCCCCTATTTATAAATCAGACATTGAAGCCCAAAGAAATAAATGACTTGCCGAGGGTAGGTGAATCAGTTACTGGAGAACACGCAGCTCCCAGTTCTGAATGTGATGTTCTTTTCAGTGCACTCAAAGCATAGTTAATAGGCTGATTTTGGTCCCTGTGTCTACAAAGAAAATTACAATCAGACCTTCATTAGTGGGCCTCCTGGCTACTTTATTTACTTTCATGTCAGAAGGAGAGTTCTTTTTAACCCACTGTTCGGTTGCAAATCTTTCCTCCAACTCTGAAGGTTATTGTTCTGTTCTGATAATGGTTTCCTTTATGGTGCAGAGCTTTCTCACTCCACAGAATCCGTTTTGTTCCACTATCTTTTGTCTCCAGCATTTGTGAGGACTTACTCATGGGGAGTTCACCTCATGCCCATGCTCTTTTCTTCTACCACTTTCATGGTTTCAGGTCACAGATTTAAGCTTTGGTCCACTTGAGGTTGATTTTTCTAAATAATGAGGATAGTAGCCTCCTTTTCTTCTTCTGAACATAGATGGCCCATTTTCTCAGCATGATTTACTGAAATAAATGTCTCTGCCCATTCGGTGTGTCCGGGTCCTCAGCTGTGCATGTCTGTCTTTGCTAGTAGAGTCTCTGCTTTGTATCATTGGCCTGGCTATCTGATTTTATGCTAATACCACACCATTATGAGTAGATTATATTAAATTGTAGAATATTTTAAAATGAAGTAACATTAGACCCTGTGCTTTGTTCTTTTCATTAAGCTAACTTTGTTATTTTTTCTAATACTTTACTGTTCTATATGAATTTTAGAATTATTTTTCTATTTTTTTATGATGAGCATCATTGGGACTTCGATAGGAATTTTGTCAAAACTATAGGTTGCTTTGGATACTGTGGTTGGCCCTGGTTAAACTAAACGTGTCACAAAATAAACCATAAAGACCTGAGTCTGAGAAAGGGACAAGTGGAAATGAATCAGGCTTCATGGTGGGGAGAGGGAGGCAAGAGAGCAGGGGGGGTTAGAAGGTAGGCAGAATATTTTATATACATGTATGGAACTGTTAAAGAGAAAAATTTATTCAATAAAAAAAAACTGAATACTTTACTAATTACCTGGTAGAGAAAGAGAGACAAATATAATGAGAGGTCCTTCAGTAGTGTATGAAGAAACAATAAGAAACCCTGGAGTCCTGAGAGGGAAGAGGACAACAGAACATGGTGCTAAACATTGAAGTGCTGAAAATTGATCCCCAGTACAGGGCTCTGAGGGTGTGCTTATCCATTTCACTGTTTAACTTCCTAATGGCGAATTACTAAGATAAGTATAGATTACCTTAAAGCTTTCTATCTTAATTTTTAAATTTTGTGTGTGTGTGTGTGTGTGTGTGTGTGTGTGTGTGGTGACAGGGTATGAGTGCAGTGAGCATGGAGACCAGAAGAGGGCGTCTGATTCTTTGAAGCTGGAGTTATGGAAGCTATGAGCATCCAACTCTGATGCTGGGAAGCAAACTCAGGTCCTCTACAAAAGCAACATGCACTTGTAACCACTGAACCACCTATCCAGTCCCCAACAGTTTACTTATGCTTAACCTGTGTTCATTCAGATTAACCTGTAAACTAAGCCAATGAAATCTTTTTCTTCAGAAAGTCACATTTTAACGGGTGTAATCAGGTGATTAGAAGACATGATAGATTAGCGACATGTTCAGCATTGAGATGATGGTTAACTCAGGGCCACTAAGGTCAGTTTTGTAAAAGACATTTTAGAGAAAACCCCACTAATCAGATATTTGTATAGATAAATGAAAAGAAAGGAGAAGCAAGTCATGTGACTATCTTTGAAGAGAATTTTCCAGGCAGAGGAGCATGCAGCCAATACTCTTGAAGCAAAAATATATTTAACATGCTCCCTGCATAGTCAAATACACATGGCAGTTGACTCAGAGGAAACAAATAGTAAGATGTAAAGACAGAGAGTACCAAGCAGAGATCATGGAGAGCCTGAACATTATCATATTGACTCTGAGATGAAAAGTCCTTGAAAAGATGTGGTCAGAGACTCATGCAGTATGATGTATATTGATGAAATAATTCTATATAAGTACATAATGTGTGGCAAGTGGCTGAGAGAAAAACAGTCAGGTAAACTAAGAGGATACTTCAATAAACTATGGTAGATGTATCGATGTCTTATAATAGCACAGGAGAAGGGTATGTGAGAGATTATCAGCTATCTCTTCAGGACAAACTGGGTTTGCTGATGGATGAGATATAAGCTGTCAGAGAAGACTGAAAGTGGATGAAAAGATGCAGCTGCAGTACTCACATAAGAGTCTGCGAAGCAAATATAATTAAAAGAGACTATGAAGACACCAAGTTGGAAGGGTGGGAGTAGATGCCCAGAATTATACTCACATTTGAAATTTTAAATACTCAAGTAAAGAATTTGCTTCTAGGGGTATTAAATTCAGAAGTTTAGACATATAAGTGAGACAGAGAGACTACTGAAGGACATAGAAATAAGTCTGGGAGGAAAGTTGACCTGAAAAGAGAGTACAAAGAAACTGCCAGTGACCAGAATCCCAATCAGACAAAGTCGAATCTTCCAGGAGTATGATGAGGTTTTTTTAGATCATAGGAAGCTGAATAGCTGGAGAATATTGGAGGGATGATGTGAACTGGGAGAGGGGACAGAATCCCAAGTGGGAAAAGAGGAGATGCATTGGCCTTCTAAGACAATGAGAATGTGTAAAGAGACTTATTCATGACCCTCTGGACGTCTCTCTATCAGTGCTTTCCTTTTAGTGTTAGTTTGGAAACAGTGTTATATTACAAAGCATCTTACTTCTCCTTTCAATATATCTTTTATTTTAATTAATACATAACTCGTAACATGTACACATTTTTTAAACATTTCTGTTTGTTTTTCCAGTGCTCTCAAGTGGGTTTTTGTATGTGGTTCTCTATTTCATCTACTTCAACCGAAGTGTATGTAGTAGACTTCAGGAATCATTTTCCTAAAACATTCTTGACTTTTTTTCATCTCAGAAGTTTTAATCCATCTATAATCATATTAGACACAGAGTAGAATCTGTGCCAGGTTCATTTCCACCCCCACTAGCTCCACTGTTGTCCTTAATTAGTACATGATGTCCACCCCTGTGTTTTAGCCTCAAGCCTTGCACGAGTTGTGAAACTGCATCTCAGAGTGTTTCCTGTGTTAGATCAAAACTGCCTGTCTACCTACTAGGCTGGGCATCCTTGCAGTGGAAGCAAGAAAGGGGAGTAGGCTGCAGTTTCTCTCAGAATGTTTACCACGGGAATATTTTGGATGACTGTCCTTATTTCTCACATTCAAGGTATGCGTTATTCTTTTCTGCAATGTTTATTTGTTATGCCTGAGGCATTATCTCTTTAGCTACAATATTTTAACTAGGAGTTACAAAAACTCTAACTTGAATTGATGATTTCTCTGAGGATAGCAATGTCCGGTTTAGATTGGGTTACCACTAATCATGAGGTTTGATGAGTCTATGAAAATTCATATCTCCTTTAAACTCTAACAATCATGAGAAAGGGAAAGAGATGGGCATTTACAAAGTACCTGTAGAAGTGTAGACACTGTGCTAGTCCTTAACTACTTTGTATGTCAGAATGTTTAAAACCCTTTACTAATATACCTTTTAGTGATAAAGAATATGAACATACCATTTGCAGATCACAGAGATTAGATATGATACAAGTGGTCACACAGTCTATTAACAGGTGAACCCTTAACACAAATCTGAGTACATCCCCCAAAGCCATATTATTTAATATTTAATGTTTTATATGACCCTTAATATACTCACAGCTAACTTTCGATATAACAGGACATGATAAAAAGATTACATTTTAAGCTGGGCATTGTGGCGCACGCCTTTAATCCCAGCACTCGGGAGGCAGAGGCAGGCGGATTTCTGAGTTCAAGGCCAGCCTGGTCTACAAAGTGAGTTCTAGGACAGCCAGGGGTAAAAGAGAAACCCTGTCTTGAAAAACAAAAAACAAAAAACAAAACAAAAAAAAAAGATAACATTTTGTATTGATATAGGGCCACCTAAGATGGTCTAAGCAGTAGAAACTTTGAGCTTTACCTATTGGAGTTAAGTCTACAAATGCAAAGTCACTGAGAAAGAGAAGAGTTATTTAACATTGAAATAGGTCATTTCTGTACAGGATTGTACACTCTTCTACAGGCAGCATCTGGAGATAGATGTGGAGAACAGAAATAACAGAGGTGGTAATTCAGAGCAAGGTGGAAATAGCCTAAGGATGCTGTGTCTTCGTCCGCCTCCTTCCTTATGTCTCACTGATCTGTAAATAGTCATCTCAACTTCCTCACATCACCAGCTAAGGATGACATGAGTGCATGGCTGGTCATTGGAAACACATGAACTAGAGGAGCGTAAAGCCATGTGCCACTCATTGGAAGGTGGCTTGTAATAACACATGCATTTTTCCCTTTTTGTTTTCTTTTAGAAAGGGGGATTGTTGGAGTAGAGGGTCAAGAACTGGTTCATCCTAAAAAGCTTCCCTTGCTACACAAACGGGATCTTGAACGCATCCATGACTCTGACATACCGGTATACATTTTGACTTAGTCAATATGACTCAGTGGCTTTCACAGATGGGCAAAAAGCTGCCTCTGGCTCCAAGAAGGAGTAACTATGAAGCAATGTGGGTTTCAGTTTTATGGGAGATACCCACTTGGTTTACAGTATATGCTCAGGGGTAACTGACCCTCAGTGGGTTAGCAAAGGAACAATAAGGACTGTTTAATCTTTGGGGGAGCTAATTTTTTATCTTTCAGTTTTGGTGAGGAGTTCCCCTAAGTCTGTGCAGACTCATGTCATATACCCTCCATTTTAGAGCACAACCCCAAATCTTTATTAGGCTTTTGTCAATTTTCAGTGCACAGGATTATTTGCTTTACGTGTTCTGCAGCCCAATGGGACAGCATCTATGGGGACAAAAGAAAATCCTTGGCCTTACAAAGGTTTCCATTCGAGTGTTACCATTTAAAAATACCTACAATATTATTTTCAAAAGAATATTTACAGTAGACGATAGACAATACACATGTGATGGAACACTATATAAGATGTTAGACAGGTATTCTTAGAGAGTTATATATAGGTATTTGCATTTTACAACCTAGATTTTTAACTTGGGTTCACAGAAAATACTTAGAGTCTCCTGCTCTGACAACAGAATACAACACTTCTGGTGCCTTGGCATTTCTTCCCCTTTGCATGGCAGCAGCTAGCTTTTTATCCCTCACTCATAGGTTTCTCAGTAATTTAAAAGCAACATCTAGGCCTCTCTCATGGTCTCATAGCATGATGCAATAAAAGCATCTCTCTGCTCTCTTGTTCCTGGGGACAGCTCTGGACTGTTTTTCTCTAATAAGATTTTTGTCAAATATTATTTTGATCTTCAACTTTTTCTTCATCTTCTCAAGCTTTCATGTAGTTAAAAGGCTACTATAAAGCCAATGAAAGAACCAGCTTCCGACAGATCACTGTGCAGAAACATTTGTCTTATGACAGCCAAATTTTGTATCAGAAGTTCTAGTGTAACTGAGTGAGATAAGCCTGGGCCAGGGAGGAATACCAGATATGAACCTAGAACTTAAAATTGTCACAACTACAACAAAAGACCTATTCTCCATATCCATATGGATGGAGACATATCAAAAGAGAACAGGACTCAACTTACAAAAAGCCTTAGAGAAAACATGGCACAATATGAATAATAAGATAAATGATAGGCATTGGTGCAACATACATAATCCAGTAGGATCCATGAGGCTTTGCTGATACAAATAAATAAAATAATTTAAAAAAATACATGTGGGAGACTATACCAGTGGGAGACTATATAGGACAGATTCTTTCTATCCAACCTCTTATCTTTAGGAGGTATAGTGTAGGTCCCCACTTTTTAACCATGGGCTCCTCACTATGATTTTGTTCCAAAGAGTGAAGCATAGGGTAAAAGAGTCACTTTATATAGAGAAAATTGTAAATAAGTAAGATGTCTCCAGTTGACGAAGGTCAGCATGATCAATATGGATGGGTGACAGTATGGACTCTTATGGTGGCATAGTGATACTGTCTTTAGTAGTTTTCATTGGAAAAATCATAGCTGCAGATAGCTTTAAGAAAAGCATTCAAAAACCCTATAAGACATCTGTTGAGGACAAGGCAAAAATATTGAACCCATCAAAACTAAGGAGAATATAGGGAATTTAGGGGTTTCAGAAGACCAAAGAGATACAACAAACAACCATAGCATGGAATTTGGGCTAGGACTATGTGAGAAGAAGATAGCCAGTAAAATTGAAAGAATATAAAAATTTATGTGAAAAATATATGTGGATTTTAATGATAACACAATCTTTATTCATGTGTTGTAAAAACCGTAACTACATAATATATTGATAATAGGAAACTTGGAATGGAACTCAGTACTCTCTTCTCAAATGATTTTAAAATCTACTCTATTGATTTAATTATTATTATTATGTCTGAAGTAATAGTTTTGTCAAACAAATGAATAATTCACTTATAAATGGGCAACACATATGAACAACTATGAGCCAGCATTATAAAGCGTTCTCAACAAACAAACAAACAAACAAACAAACACAATGAATCAGATGCTCATCAAATCACTAATAACTAAACCAGAGGAAAAGAGCTGTGCCAATAGTCATCAAAGAAAGAGACAGAATTTCATTGTTCATTACTGACAACATCTACAACTGATGAACATTACTGTTGGGCTATCCAACCAGAGCTGCTATTGACAGTGCTGTTAGAATTTCTAAATCTCTGCTCCTTTCTTCAAAGCATCCTGCTAGTGTGTACCAAATCCTTACTTATTTTGACCATGCTGTAGACAATGCAACTATTTATAATCGGAAGTGGTGATGATTTAGGAGTGAGAGAGAAAGAAAATGGAGTCTATATACAAAACTTTTTTAAAACACAAAAAAGGAAGATCTGAGGGTTTGATAAAGGTATAGGTGAACATAAACTGGCTTGTACATTCCTGATTGAGAGGCAAATATATATTATCCATTTGATTTCATTAGCAGAAATGTCTTTTTAACTGAGATATGATTGGTAAAACCATCCTTTTAATTCTGTCTCTCTTCCTCACCCCACCCCCACATTATTTTATTTATTGGCTCTCCCCCCTCTTACAGGAAATTCCTCAGTTCACTTATATTTTCTTCATTTACATTTCAAATACTATCCCAAAAATCTCCTATACCCTCCCTCCCCCCTGCCCTACTCCCCTACCCATTCACTCCCACTTCTTGGCCCTGGCATTCCCCTGTACTGGGGCATATAAAGTTTGCTAGACCAAGGGGCATCTCTTCCCAATGATGGCCGATATGCAGCTAGAGACGTGAGCTCCGGGGGTATTGATTAGTTCATATTGTTGTTCCACCCATAGTGTTGCAGACCCCTTCAACTCTTGGGTTAAAGTACACCTTTGTCAAGGTTTCCTTCCTGAACTTACTGTGGGGAGCTATAGGCAGATAATATCCCCCTTCCCCAAGACATTCCTTTCCACTAAATATATGTAGAATTCACAGAGACATTCTTGTTTTTCAGGAGGAATATGAAGAAGAATTGTTGTATGAAATAAAATTGGGCAGAAAAACTTTAATCCTTCACCTTCTGAAAGCAAGGTAAAGTTTATGGCTTACTTTGCTTTGTTTCAACAGGGTCTCCTGTAACACACACTATACTCAAATCCACTATGTGATGAGGATGACCTTGAACTTCTTATCCCCCTGCCTCTGCCTCCCTAGTGCTAGGATTACAGGTGTCCACCACCACGTCCAGCTAAGATGGAGGTAAGTTCTATTGTGGTTGCCTATCTTATAGGGTTAGGTGCATATGCTACTCATGGATTTGTACAGACTGCCAGTAATGTGAATTCCTCAAGTCTTCATGTATTTGTCCTCTTCAAATATAAACCTATCCCATATCAGGAGCAAGAAGAGTGTTGATTCTGTTCTCCAGTTACTAATTTCCTTTTTCTATTTTGATTCTTGGGAACATTAGAGAGCCATCTAGTCCCTC
>LR750455.1:264311-296177 GCA_902729485.2 Mus minutoides | reverse complement strand
ATATATATATATATATATATATATATATATATATATATATATATATATATATATACATCTACATACATATACATGTATATACTATACAGACATATATATATATGCATATATATGCACATATATATGCATTCAAACAACAACAACAAAACATGCCCAGGGTAATGACGCATTTCTGTGTACATTTAAGTTCATCTTGTCAATTAAAGACACCATCTATTGACATTTTAGTTGGGATTTTATTAAATCTATAAATCAATTTGGAAAGATCTGCTTGGCTGGCCAATAGGTTTCTTATTATGACTCCACTTCTTTAATATCCAACAGTACGTTCTGGAGTTACGTTATCAGATTAAAGAAGTCCCTTGGGAAATGTTTTGGGATTTTTTTTGTCTTAATACAAATGGATCAATGTGGCAAAGATCTGAAAACAGATTGAGGGGATTGAAGGAGTCACATTTGTAAACAATAGGGCCATATCTGGAGCAGGTATACTCGGAAGCAGTTTTAGTGTCACTTACACTTCTTGGAACTTTGAACTACCCTTATATGTGTAGGTCAAAACTCTAATTTCACTTTATAAACTGTTTTACAAAAGGCTTCTCCAAATACTACTTTGATAAAATTGGCATAATGTTTGCAGAGTTGTCTATAGTATGTGTAATAGTGTGAGATTCAGTTTTAGGAGACTTTATAGTCAGAATGCTTGATACTGTTTTTCTTTTTTCTTTTCTTTTTTTTTTTTAAATAATTTACAGTACTACTGAGAGTTAGGATATCATCAAGACTCCACAACCATATAATTGGTTTTGTATGTGTGGAGGGGGTTAGAATGGATCATCTCATTGGCTCTCCTCTCTCTTTCAGGGAATTCCTCAGTTCAAATTACAGTGAAACATACTACAACATAAAGAAAGAAGTATTCACCAAGCACCCACAGATCTTGGTATCTTCAAAAACTTTACTTTGTCTCCCTTCTGAAACTTTTATTTCCTGGTATGATTTTAAACAGTAATGGCATATTTACAAGCTATTTCAAAACTTCTTTAAAAGAACTAGCCCTGAGTTGACTAGTCTAAGTAAAAGGCGGTAGAATGGAAAACAGTGCCCTTTGAGCTCTAAGGAGAGCTAATCACTTCCTAGTGAGCAGATGAAAGATTGCATCACATTACTATTATTATTATTATTATTATTATTATTATTATTATTATTCGCTAATCTGGCTTCTCTTTATTCACTATAGTAGTTAAGTGAAAGAAGCACAAAGCAGGAGTCCAAACAAACATATTATACCTTGATGGAGTTATACTTAAGTAAAAGGGATAAAATGTAAATATATGAAACAAGATCTACAACGAACTGGCTCTTATATGGAGGAGGAGCCCTGTCCACCCTTCTGATACACTCACATTAAGGATTTTATTCTTCATTCTGCAAAGGAAGCTTTACATTACTGATATTCTAGAAATACAGAATCTTTCTTTTCCTCCACCCTTGCAGAACTTGTTTTCTATAGCCATTAAACAAAAGCATGCCTTCAGACCAAAAGTATTCTTTAAAACTCTACTTCCTCCATTTAAAATGACTTTAAATGTCATTAAGATCTAAGCCACCATGTAGTCTTAAGATAGAGGAAATGATCAACAAGTGTGAGGTCTTAGAAGGCCATAGAAATGTCACCTCTGGATTCGTTAGCAGGCAGAAGTCATAAGGATGGGGTGATGGAATCACTATGAGCAGTGCACCAAGCAGGAACAATAAAGATGCCAGCTGGCTTGAAGCAGAGAAATAAGAGAGACAGACATAAGGGGAGGTGGCTGCAGAGCAGGGTCTAGTTCTAGAAGCATCCAAAGCTTGCTTTGGTTTAACAGGCAGTGGGGGGAATGACAATACTTCATCAAGAATTAGAAGATGGATAGAAGGAGTCAAAGTCAAAGTTATAAGAGAAGGGTTACATCTAAAAGTGATCCCATAGCTCAATAGACAAATTTATGAGTAAAGAATTTATATAAGCACTTACATGCAGTAGTCATTAAGTTAGCATAAAAAGTCCCTAAAGCAGATTCACATGTCTTAAATGGATGTCACAAATAAATTCGTGGCAAATGTCGCTTATCAAATGCTGATTTATTCTTGATAGAAATTAATTAATTATCAATATTCATACAGTTTCAGTATTTATACCTGCCTTAATTGAATCTTCTGTCTTAGGATCACTGTTTTTACCAAGGCTCCATCATACATGAATTTGATTCTGCTGCTAGTATCAGCACTTGCAATGGTCTGAGGTAAGGCAGAATAGCTTTCTAATTCATTTCCTATAGATTTTAAAGACAATCACTTGACTGGTTTCTATTCACCAACCTTAATAAATATAAAAGTTAATGGAAAGGGGTGGTGGTACTATGTTCTCTCTGTAGTGAATATGAACTATAGCCTGTGTTTATGCCAATGTTCACCAACAAGAAACCTAACAGATAACCCTTCACAAAGTGGGTCTTCAGCACAGGATGTAAGGATGGAAGATTCCTGAACACTGTCCACCATGTACTCTCATATTAGAGGCCAGGATGCTGAAATTACACTATTGTTTAAGAACACCAAGTTTGCGAGTATTGGGCTGATTCAGCAGTACAGGTCTCCTGACTCTGAGCTCTGGGGTTCCTCAGTTTCAGTCACCTTTCTGTCTACAATGGCAGACCCATACTGGTCTAGAAAATATATGGTCAGAAATAAAGCTCATAATTTTTTTGTAAGTCTTAGAGGTAAAGATAAAAGTGGAAGACGTGTGGGGAAATGGAAGGCAGAAGAAAGGAAAAAGTTCTGTGTTCATTCATCTTGACTTTTCTTGAGTAGCTCCCAGGACTGGCACGAGTGAGAGCCTCTTTTACGACAAAACTAAACAACTGTATTTGTACTGCTAGATACTTACTCTACAGTTAGTGTCTGAACAATGTATTAAATTTATGCAAAACCTTTGGGATAGCCATGGGTAAAAACTGCTTTTCTGCCTATGCTCCAAGCAAAAATCATGCTTCCGAAGATAAAGATTAAATTGGCTGCTCGAATTGCTGACTCATTGAGAGGCCACGGTGTTGCATGTTTGCTGCCCAAAGCACCCAGCTACATACTCAGGAGCTCTTGATCCCGGAGTGTCCCTCTCCTGAAAACGCTAGTGTTAATAAAAGAGTGGGCTAACTACAATTTGGAATTTTGTCATGCTGCTGTTTCCACAGGGGTTTCTTCAGGGTGAATGACCAGCGGTATCTCATCGAACCAGTAAAATACTCAGATGACGGAGAACATTTGGTGTACAAATACAATGTCAAGGCACCCTATGCTACCAATTACTCCTGTGTGGGGCTCAATTTTACCAAGAAGTCTGCTCTGATAGATGTTAAGAATGTAGAAGAGCATACAGCAGAAGTGAGTATTCTAATCCCTCTTTACCTCAGGAAGAAAACACTTCTGATTTCTTTTATGGTGTTCTAGCAATCTCGATAAAGAGAAAAACTTTCCATGCTCCCTATAGACTAACAGTATTAAGTAAGCAACTGGAAAAGAGAAATTTGCCATATCCTGAATCCTATCTTTGATGTGGGCTTTCCTTGTCTTTCTTACCATTTGGGGTGGGGGCAAGCTTATTTCTTACATCAGTCTCAGCAGTGTGGTAAAAGACTACCAAGGTTAAGAGATTTTCAGTGATTTCAGGCTTCCACAAAATTAGATGCTATCTTCTTGACTCTGCAAGAAGGCTGCGGGCTTGTTTTGCTCCTCATGTTCATAGTCTATATAGTGGGTATCTACAACATCATATGCTTTCTTGGTTGAGTCAATCAATGAATAAATAATGACATCGTCCAGCAAAAAATAACTTGGTTAAATCTTTGAAGAGAGGCCTTAGGCACTGCTCAGAAGATGCAGTTGTCCCAGTGAGATGAAATTTTAGAAGAATATCCAGGTATTTGTGTTTCCTGTAAAGGAAAGGCTTATAAATGTCCTTGGAATTGAGAATAACACACAGTAAAAAAGGTAAGGGGTACTAGGGGAAAGTAGAGGGAATGTGAGTATTCTTGGCAGTTGTTCTGCAGTAAGACATACATGTTTGTATGCAAATAGATGAGTGTATGTATAGATATTAATATTATTATTCAAATACATGAGCTAGTAAAAAGAGTTTTCTCTGTAAATGAAAAATGGAAACCCTGAATACAAAAAAAAAAAAAAGCTTAATTTGTAACTTGTAGTTTGAGCTGTACGTCTAAATAAAAAAAGCAAGATGGTCAAATGTAGAATGCTACTCAAGGCTCATTAAAATGTAATGTATAGGACCAGGTGTTTTCATAATAAAAGTTCATCAACGTATCAGATACATTCATTTACATCATCTTCAAATACATTCCTTATCATGAAAATATTGATTTTTTTCTATTAAACTGGTAATAAGTTTCACTGAATTATCTACATTTTCAGGACCATCACAAAGAAAGGTTCATTGAACTGTTTGTTGTTGCTGATGAATATGTGGTAAGTTTTCAGATGGACATTATACTCTTTATTCCCTTTAAAACTATAGTTATTGTTCTCATTTAGAAAAAAAGGATATTCCACTAAATTCCATTCTAAACTGACTTCTGCTTTCAGCTCCTCAAAACAGAGCTTATTTACCCTTGAGAATCTGCATAATCTAATAGATTAATCAAAAACAAAATACCCCTTCCATCTCTGACAAATAAAAATTTTCAATCATTTATAAAAGCTTGAATACAGATCATTAATATAGGACTGAACGCAACAGAAAATAATTGAAAATTCCCAAACACTAAAAATTAAGGAGAAAATTTTCATCAGAATGAGAAGTAAAATTTAGAGGTTGTGTCACCTTTCTTTGGAGCATACGGGAAGACAGAATTAAGGACTTAAATATTCTAGCAAAGGAGGGATAATACTTTCCAGTGGTGCCTTTAGCTGTGAAAGCAACCTTATCACTGAAGAGCTCCACAAAGACCCCAGAAGATAGAGAGAACTTCCTGTCTGCCTGAAGCCATGGTGAGGAAAATATCAATCATGGGAAGACAGATCCTAGGCCTGTGCTGTGCAGAGGCTCTGCAATGGGCATGGCAACATCCAGGGTTCAGTGGCTGATGTGCTAAGCAAAATTTTCAACATAAAATCTGTTGGAGATCTGGTAGACAACTAGACCCTAAGTAGTAATTTCCCATCAAATCCATTTCGATACCCCTAATAAAATGGACCTCATGAGGCAGCCTACCAATGTGATAGAGGATGTTATAGTCAATGAAACTGCAATTATAATATATATATATATATATATATATATATATATATATATATATATGTGTGTGTGTGTGTGTGTGTGTGTGTGTGTGTGTGTGTGTGTGTGTATTGTATATACATACACATAAATATATATGTGGATATACAATATATAGTATATATATAACATATATATATATGGATTTGTATATATATATATATTTAAAGTCATTGAAAATAAAAATATGAAATAGAGTGGAATGAATAGACAAGTAAGAGAAGTAAGAGAGACTACATAAAGTGATATGCTTTCTGGGAAAACTACTTTAACATCTATAAGAGCAAAAAGTATGTATGTTCAAATAAATTAAAGAGAAATTAAGCACACATTAAGAGAGAATATATGAATGGGAGACTGAAACATGGAAATCACTCACACAGTACACAGAAGTAAAGAGTTAAAACTATGAAATCGCTGGGCGTGGTGGCGCACACCTTTAATCCCAGCACTCGGGAGGCAGAGGCAGGCGGATTTCTGAGTTTGAGACCAGCCTGGTCTTCAAAGTGAGTTCCAGGACAGCTCGGGCTATACAGAGAAACCCTGCCTCGAAACCACCCCCCACCAAAAAAACAAAACGCAAAAAAAAAAAAAAAAAAAAAAAAAAAAAAAAAAAAAAAAAAAAAAAAAAAAAAAAAAAAAAAAAAAAAAAAAAAAAAAAAAAAAAAACTATGAAATCAGTGAAGATATTTAAAAACTGGGTTAAAAAATGGTAGTGAGTGCACACAGGCAACCCAAGGCACTTGATACAGTTTGAAAAGCAACCCTTAAGAGTTTTCCAGAAATAAAGAGATGTTCAATCAGATAACAATAGAAGGACGTTTCAGAATAGTGAAGATAGGTGTGAGAATATATGTTTCAAATAAGTCAGAAAAAAAAAAAAACTGAGCTAGGTTAACCCTGTGCAATTGTATGGCATATGCCATAAGCAGTAGGAGCTTGTGTGTATATCAAAAATAACACATTTAAAACATCAGTGAAAATATTATTATGCTCAGATTTGGTACAAAATATCAGGCGGTGATGGTTAAATGACTGGGAGAAAGAAATTATGCTTAAAATGTGTATGCCTGGGAATAAAAATGTGCTCTAAAGGACACTAAGCAGTTGTTTTTGTTTTTTGTCTTTTGTTTGGTGTTTTTAAGGAGATATCCAAAATTCAAAAGAAAACTTTAAAGCAGTGCTAAGCTAAATCACATCTTAAGGAACCACTCTGTCTAGTTATTTTATTTCAACAATTATCTTATCAAGTCTTCATACTTTGATTAGTCTTAGCTCACTGGAAAGAGGATTCTTTTCCATTGCTGTAGAGGTCTCTTTTGTTTTGTTTTGTTTTGTTTTACAATATTTTATAGTAAGTGAAGTATTTTGCTGGGCTTTTTCCTCAGCACTGATAAGTAACAAATGCCATATTTGTGTTTCTAGTACCGCCGGAACAATAAACCCCAAAACAAGCTAAGAAAACGAATTTGGGGAATGGTCAATTTTGTCAACATGGTAAGTTATGATATAATTTGAATCAAATCTGAAAGTATAATTACAAAATACTATTTAGGGCAGGTCTATGAAAGGAGTGTTGTGTTTTGATACTAATCTAGCATAAACCGCAGATTCACCTGGTAAACTAGTTAGTAAAGATCTCTTCAAAACAATCAGAGCTACAAACCACAGCACTGAAGTTTTGTTTTACTAAGTAAATTACACTCACAAGCTAAGTAAATGTCAAAACTTGGTCATTGATGAGAACCAGTGAGATGCCTCTGTGCCTAGAGAAAAGTATTTGGTGCGCACCATGCAAGGGTGGCATCTGATCTCAGTCCCTGGACTCTCCATGAATGGGGCAGGACAGGAAAGATGCCATTAAGTTGTCTTCAGACTTTCACAATTGTAGTTGCCATCCCACAATAACACACACACACACACACACACACACACACACACACACCACAATAATAATAATAAAACAAAAATGAAATAAAAATAAAATAATAATAATAACAATAAACAATAGAAAATTAAAAATTCTGCTAACACAAACTTTATGAAGCAACAGACAGACAATCTGAGAGCCAAGCATGTAAATATTCGGCCACACTACTTTAAAATCAGTGATCTGTGCCTGTCTGTGATAATAAAAAGAAGTCATGCTATGATTTATTGCCCAAACTTTGTCGTTCAAATCAGGACTCCATTATAATCTATGAAGATAATTAGTCCATCTAAACATTAAAGAAGGAGAATTGTTACTAAAACAAATTGTGGGTTGTATGCATATTCCTTTGCCAAACCATTCTAACGCATCCTGGTTCTATTACTCAGGTAAAGAGGTGCAGGGAAGATGCTGAAGGAGAAGCCCATCTAGATTAGTGCTGCTTCCTTCATTAGTATTCTATTGGCATTTTTTTTTTTTTTTTGCTAACCACTTTAAACATCTGTGCACACTCATTTGTTTTATGTAAATAATGAAGAAGTTAGAATGCTAGATCTTATGAAGTGTGAATATTGCTTTAGCCCCTTCCTACAGCAGGGAATCCCGGCTTCTGTTTGCTTTGCATTTTCAATGCTCTATATTTCAGTTTGAGTGATTACTGTTAAGCCAGCAGGGTTTCCCCACGTTATTCACAGCTTTCTGATGTGCTTATGAGAGGCTATCATTTTTCTAGTATTTTCATTCATGCTTATCATTGCCCTCTCTATACTGAAATTAAGGTATTTTCCAACATCCTTTTACCGTATTAGTTTCTTTATGGAAATTCACACAGTATTCCATATGATAGTCTGTATTATATTTCAATATATCAATTTATAAAAAAAAGGCTGTGCTATATAAAATGCACCTAACAAGTTGAAATTGTTTTTTTTTTTAATAAAAGGGAATACAGGTAAAAAATGAAACTTCAAACAATTTGATTTTATCAAAATTCTTTCCTCTTTGAGCAGATTTATAAAACCTTGAACATTCATGTGACTTTGGCTGGCATTGAAATATGGTCAGCTGGAGACAAGATAGAAATAGTGTCCAATCTGGAAAGTACCTTATTGCATTTTTCAACTTGGCAAGAAACAGTTCTCAAAAAAAGGAAGGATTTTGATCATGTGATTTTACTGAGGTATGTGATTACTCTATTTCCCTTCACATATTGGACAGACTATTAAAAACAAAATAGGACTCTGGAAATTACTTTTGTAGGTAACAATGAAAATATGAGAACATGAGTTGAATCCAAAGCACCTCTGTGAAAGTTAGGTGTGGCCATGTATAAGCTGTGACCCCAGCACCAGGAGTCAGGCAGAGACAAGAGGATCACAGTGGTGTGCTATCCATCAGCTCTAGCTCCAGGGTCAGTAGAAGATTCTGTCTTAAGAGAATAAGGCACACAATGATAGATCTGGACACCTGACATCCTCTTCTGGCCTCTGATGCCCATACATGGGCACATACATATCTACACACATGTGTAAACAAATCATACACATTCACACACAAATGAAAAAGGAAAAAGAAAGAAAAAAAAAAAAAGAACACAAAAGCATTTAAAACTATTTACTTTGGGTATTATACAGAAACAAATTATTAATTATGGGTACAGAAAAATTCCCAAGTAGAATATTTAATATTTTTATAAGACTGGAAAATATGAATATTTTCATAGTTTCATAATATTGTCTATTGCAGAGTTGAAAATATGCCAAAGCAAAGTTAAGTTGAGGACCCATTGACATTTCTTATTATCGTCCATGGCCAAGCCCTCTCTAGTATATCACCCAAACCTAGCTTTCTAGATAATCTGCTCTGATAAGCTTAGCCTGCAATAGCCTCAATATTCCTACATAAAAGTTTGAGAGAATCTATTTAATTATCAATTCCTCTGCTCAAAATACCTAGCATTATACTTAGCCCAGAGGAAAGTGATAAATAGATGTAGGAATAAAATTCTTAGACCCTGTGACCCGCGCCTTCCACTTGAGAACAAGAGTAACTTTCAAGCATCTCTTTGGATACTGGTAACATCACTGTGTTAGAGAAGTGCCCGCCCTTCCTACATTTCTCTCCTAAACACTTTAAAGTTTAATTGATTACCTTATTGTAAGTTTTGTTTATTTTTGTCATTTAAATTGTTTTATCCAGAGTTGAGCACAAGGTAGACAAGAATCCAGAAAAAAAAAAGAACAAAAAACAGAGATTCTTCTTCTCTCATTTTGTTTTTCTTAGAAAAAAAAAATACATCCTGTATTTTCCAATTTCATCCCAAGACCACAGTTGGATTTCTCTGTGCCTCTAGGTTTAAACTGAGCCCAGTATCGACTTGGGTCATCCACACTCCATTAAGTGAAAAGCTAAGAGGATTGTTCCAATAGCACAAGAGTTAGCCCTGTGGTACTTCATTGCAGTTTGAATTTGGGGTTAATCAAATTGTTCAGTCAAATTAAAAATAAGTATTCTTATATCTTGTTTTAGTGGGAAGTGGCTCTACACATCTATGCAAGGAATTGCTTACCCAGGAGGGATATGCCAGATCCTTCGCTCATGCAGTGTTGTTAAGGTGGGCTGGTTGCCTAACATTTAATCATAGTGTTTGAATTGGTTTTCTGTATTTATCTGAATCATATTGAAAAGCCATATATAATCTGTATTTGACATATATTTCCAAAGTATGTCATGAAGAGACCTGTATTCCGTTTAATAAATGGAAAAACAAAACAAAATAAAACAGTGAGTTTTAAAAATCTGTGGCTAACCAGTAAGGGTAAACTATAGTTCAAAGCTAAGGAGGGCAGGTATGAGACTACCACAGTGTATTCCATAGTTGAAGAGCTTATTCATGTATTAAATATAACAATTTATAAAACTCATTCATGTGTTAAGTATAAGTATTTATAAGGACAAGTAAGTTCCATGGCATTTTAGGTTGATTTAATCATCATAATTGCTTTTGAACTAAAATAAATAAGTACAAAAGCCACTTAATGTGCCATATCAAGACAGCCTTGAAAAATTGTGTTTAGCAAGTAGAGAGCCTATGAATCACTGTCTCATCTTGATTGGATAACCTTTCCCCAAGCCTCAAAGCTTCCAGTAAATGTTATTCATGTAACCCTGTTCAAGACATAGTTAGAAACATGAAGGTTTCTATTTACTTCCTTGCTACCCTTTCCTGGTTGCTGCTGCCCCCAGCTTAGTCTTGTTGACACCTAAAAGCTAGTGTTTATTCAAACAACCTTACCAACTGATTATTTTGTTATCACTTTTGTGACCGTAGGTCTGCCTTAGTAGCTGAATGACATAAGACCTGCATACAAAGCTACCCCAATAGAAGCTATTACAATTTCAATGATCACATTTTAGCCAGACAAAGAAGTGCTTGAAGCTTCATATAAACAAAATAAAATAAAGATATTCTATTAGCTTTGTCATATCTGCATGGCTTATTCCCTTTTGGAATTGTTAAAGCAATAAGAAGATCCATGAGGCAAGGTAGCAACGTATTCGGCAATGAACTTTATGTTTCTGACTTTCAGAGCTTTCTCATGACACAAACTCCCTCCACAAGATTATATAGCGTTATCGCTCAATATGACAGGATAGCTTGAATATAACAAACTTCTCTGTTGAAACCCCTGGAATATCTAGTACAGAGAAGGCATCATCACCCTTTAGAAAATTGTGTGGGATGTTTGCATTAAGTCCATATTGGCTTCTGCAACAAAATACCAGAAACCGATTAGGTTGTAAACCACACAGATGTATTTCTCATAAATATGAAAGCTGGTAAGTCCAAGAACCTGATCCATTTGTGCCTGGTGACAGTCCACTTCCTGACTAAAGGTTGATAGCTTCTCACTGTCTCCTATTGTAGAACGTTTGTCTTGAGCCTGTTTGATTAGGACACTGTTATCACTGCTGGGAACCTTGAACCCTTGTCCTACACATTATAGTCACTGGGGCTTAATACTTCAAAATATAAGTTTTGGAGAGACACCACAGTCAGGTATATAACATTAGTTATTAAATTTTAGCTATTTGGAAAAAGAAGGCTGCCAATACAACAAATAGGCGTATGCTGTACACTGAATTATAAAGTTAAAAAAAAAGTTAAAAAAAAAGTCATGTTCCCAATTTCATTATAAATTATAGTTATGGACTTCAGAATAGATGAGATGTAATAAAGTCTGTCACTCCCCAAGTCCAAACAAATTAAGATTTAGAAATCCGGCCTTTCAACCGTTTATTTTAAATGATACCCATTAGCCAGGCGTGGTGGTGCACGCCTTTAATCCCAGCACTCGGGAGGCAGAGGCAGGAGGATTTCTGAGTTCGAGGCCAGCCTAGTCTACAAAGTGTGTTCCAGGATAGCCAGGGATACACAGAGAAACCCTGTCTCGAACCACACCCCCAAAAAAAACCCCAATAAAATGATACCCATAAACTACTGGGAAAGCTCCTATAGACGTCTGGGAGGGCTCCTATAGACATCTGGGAGGTCTCCTATAGACATCTGGGAGGGCTCCTATAGACATCTCTTATTACTGTTTGTTCCCGCCAGGATCTTCTACCAGATGTAAATATAATTGGGAACAGAATGGCACATCAGCTGGGACACAGCCTGGGGATGCAGCATGATGGCTTTCCATGCACCTGTCCTTTGGAGAAGTGTGTGATGAGCGATGGAGGGTGAGGCTCTGACAACATATGTGAAGATTTATTTCTCATATATTATTTTTCAACTTTTCATATAATATATTTTAACCACAGGTCCCCTCCTCCAGCCTCTCCTACCTCCTCCACATCCACCCAATTCTACTCTGGTTTTTTTTTTTTCTCTCTCTCTCTCTAGAAAATAAACAAGTAACAAATAAATGAGTAAAGTAAAATCACAACAAACACACACACACAATTGAAAACCATAATATACAAGCAAAAGACCAGTAAAATTTAAAAAGAAATGCTCAAGTGGAGCCGTGTGAGGAGACAAGAGTCTACAAAAATACCATGTAGTTTGTTTTCTGTTGTCCATTGACTGATGAGCTTACAGCCTACTCTTCAGTGAGGTTAATGGACCCAGTGAGACTCCTTTGGAGAAAACTCATTTTCCTTCGCAAGCAGATGTCAATTAGAGAGTGATCCACAATGCATTCCGAGTGATGTACCTTGTGGTCAGGCCTCAGTCCTGTGTATCTTTGGACTCTTTTGTGGCAGGAAGACTAAGAAAAACGTGAGTGTCAGTGGTTTCTTCTGTATGGTGATTGATTAAATGACGCAATGCTGGAGAGATGGCTCAGGAGCTCAGAGCACATGCTGCTCTCACAGAGGATCTAAGCTTAGTAGCATCCACACTGAGAACCTCACAAACACCTAGAATTCGAGCTTCCAGGGGTCCAATACCCTCTTCTGGCCCATGTGGGTACCTGTACATGAACCCGCACATCAACACTCACAAACACATGTCATTTAAAAACAAATATTTTTAAAAGGATGAAAAATTGCTAATGCTCAAAATGCAGTGGCCATCACAGAGTAGAACTCAGCAACTGATGTCAAAACTAGTAATATTCTCTGAGTCATATCAACCCGTTTAGTGGACTCAAGTCTCTAAAAGTTCTTCTGTATTCAATCATTGAAAGGAATCAAACCATAGGAAGAGAGAAGGGAGTGGAGTGTTAGTTTAAAAGGGAGCATTTAGAGGTCCTAATGATGTTTTTAATATTTCTGCTGAGTTTATTTCTATAATATACTATGATGTATAATAAGAATATATTGTTTATTATATAAATAATACAATGTGTTATATTATGATATATAAGCATAAAATATTATATCATATAACATAATATAGAACTACTCCATACCAGACACTGTGTTAACTCATGATTATTCTTAAGGAACTAAACATAATGCAATCCTTGACTTGGTTGAGAAGTTTATAATGTTTCAGAGACGGTAAATCAGATTTATATTATTACATGGTTATGTTAAGAGGATCACATTAGGGGATAAAGAGATGGTTTAGTTATTAAGAGCACTTGTTGATCTTGCAAAGGATTGAAGTTCAATTGCCTGTATCTTAATGAAGTTTTAGCATCTTTAACTCTAGCTTGGGGGCGGGGGATCCCTCTTCTAGCCTCTGTGGGCACTACACACAAGAAACATAGATATACATACAAGCAAAACACCCATAACATAAAATAAAAATATTTTTTAAATAAGTGGGACACATTAGGGGCTAAGTAGGAAGAGGAAACACAGACGACCAACTGTTGTCTTCAGGAAGGGTTTGTTGGAAGGCACATAATCAGAGTTTTTCACTGAAACTGAATTTGGTAGTTGTGGTTCTGCAACACAACAAATAAATAATAACAAACCAGACCATGGCTCTGCCCCAGTAGTTAGCAATTGTATTTCATTTCTAATTCTTTATTAAATGTTTACAGAAGCAAATCTTTATTCTTATCTCATCTCATCTCTAGCATCCCTGCAATAAAATTCAGCAAATGCAGCCAAACCCAGTACCAGCAATTTCTGAAGGATCAGAAACCAGCATGTATACTCAACAACCCCCTTCCCGAAGAATTCAATGATTATCCTTTCTGTGGGAACAAGAAGGTGGATGAGGGAGAAGAGTGTGACTGTGGGCCAGTTCAGGTATTGCAAGTGATGGTTTCCTCCTCCTCCTCCTCCTCCTCCTCCTCCTCCTCCTCTTCTTCCTCCTCTTCCTCCTCTTCCTCCTCCTCCTCCTCTTCTTCTTTGGTTTTTATTGGATATTTTCTTTATTTACATTTCAAATGTTATCCCCTTTCCTCCCAGTTCCCCCTGGCCCCAAACCTCCTATCCTATCCCCCTTCCCTTGTTTTTATAAAGGTGTTCTCCCACCTACTCACCTACTCCCACCTCTCCCCACCCTCACATTCCCCTACACTGAGACATAAAGCCTACACAGGACCAAGGGCCTCTCCTCCCATTGATGCCAGACAAAGCCACCCTCTAATACATATGTGGTTGGAGTCATGGGTCCCTCCTTGTGTACCCTTTGGTTGGTGGTTTAGTCCCTGGGAGCTCTGAGGGGGTCTGGTTGGTTGACATTGTTGTTCTTCCTATGGGTTTGCAAACTGTTCAGCTTCTTCAGTCCTTTCTCTAACTCCTCCATTGAGGACCCTGTGCTCAGCCCAATGGTTGGCTGCAAGCATCCACCTTTGTATTTGTCAGGCTCTGGCAAAGCCTCTCAGGGGACAGCTATATCAGGCTCCTGTCAGCATGCTCTTCTTGGCATCCACAGTAATGTCTGGGTTTGGTGACTGTACACAAAGCTTGTGCTCAGCTGGAATCTCAGCAGATGACCATGCTCTCAGTGAAGCTGGAGAAAGCTGTTTTAATTGTCCATTCAGATCTCAGCTCTGAAGCAACCCTCATTTCAAGCCTTCTTAGGACATCTCAAGTCATATGTAGTGATCTTGCTGGGAATTAGCAACATTCCATTTGCCTGGCTTACACCTTAACAGCTCAACTTGTGAGAAGTATCCCTAAGTCTGATCCCTCAACCACAGGCAGTAAGTGGTGGCCATCTTACAAAACATCTCCTAGTCAGTCAAGTTTTGCTTAGAGCCTTGGAAAAATTGTCTATATCATATCTAGGCAGCTGTAATTATAGAAGAGTCTCTCTCTCTTTTTTTTTCTACATGGAGCTCTTGAAGGAGGAGCACAAGTTAATTAGACCATCAAATAGGAGCACACACACACACACACACACACACACACACACACACACACCTCTTGGTGATGTCTACTTTTTCATTTTGCCAGGAGTGTACCAATCCTTGCTGTGATGCACACAAATGTGTCCTGAAGCCAGGATTCACTTGTGTGGAAGGAGAGTGCTGTCAATCATGTCAGGTAAGACTCTTGACTCACTCCCAAGGATGTCTGTGTTCTCAGCTTAGCTGCATGGAATAACAAAGCACTGTCTGGTCATGGGTGGCCCTGCAGTGCTAATTCCAAGATGGAGCGTTCCTTGTAAACATCCAGCAGTGTTTAGCCTGAAATGTTTTGGTGTTTGAACCAAGCGGTGCTTTCATATGAAGACTAGAGAAGATGCTGAGCATTGCTTGAGGGTTTTTTAGGGGTCACATGACCAACACCATTCTTGCCCATGTATAGATCAGTACCAGTCTGTTCAAACTCAAGAGCTTGAGGAAGGAAACTATTGTTTATCTAAGGGAGAACAAAGTATACACAGACACTAAACACTTAATGATTGGATATTGGACCAAGAAAAATGATGACTAGAAATCATGGCTCCAAAGATTTACTGACACTTATTTGGCTCCTCTAGATTACAAGCTCACAAAGAGTCATCTTACATATCTTCTACTCTTTCTAGGGACCCCACACATTTAAAAGAATATGTTTGTGTCATCCCCTGAGCAATGAGAGGCAGGGGATTATCACAGTTTGTGTTGTAAAATCTGATCTGTGGGTGACAGAGATTCTGTGCGATACATCTGGTGAGTGTTAATGCACTGGATGGGTAGGGATTCACTGGAGAGATGCAACAGAGCAAGGAATGAAGAAAAAGCAAAGTAAATGAGAATTCCCCATTTTACCATTGTGTGCCTATGCCTACTCTGCCGAAGGCTTTCTTATACCAAATTCAAAACCATCATCTTCAGCTAGAGAATAGGCTTAGCAGTTAAAAGCACTGTCTGTTCTCACAGAGGACCCAGGTTAGGTTCCCAGCACCCACGTGGCAGACCATGAGTGCCTGCAACTCTAGCTCCAGGAATCTGGTTCCTTCTGACCTCTGTGGGCCCCAGGCATGAATACATGCAGGCAAAACACATGTGTCAAAACAACTAAAGCTTTTAAAAATACCGCACCATCTTCTCATCTTAGAGTCCCATGAAAGTCATGGCATCTAAATATGCTAATAATTCTTAGCACCGAGAAGAAGGCAATGAGCCAGTCTCTTACAGAGAAGTAAATCAGCTCTCCACCTGTGTGCACAGTTTCGCTAACTCATACATCAAAGATTTGCACATTTGTTTCTCTTCAACAGATGAAGAAAGAAGGGGCCATATGCAGATTAGCGAAAAATGAATGCGATATTTCTGAAGTGTGTACTGGCTACTCCCCTGAATGCCCTAAAGACGAGTTCCAAGCCAACGGGTTTCCTTGCAAGAATGGAGAAGGCTACTGCTTTATGGGACTGTGCCCCACTCGGGATGACCAGTGCTCAGAGTTATTCATTGGTGGTGAGATGCAGTCACAGGAATGAATGACCAAGACAATAGTTCATATTTCTCTTAGTGTCTCCAAAGAATTTGGGGTAGAATTGGGAACAATATAACTTTTAACATTCTCTCAAGGTTTCACCTAGCATCTCTTGACTGCAACCTCTATTTCTAAGTTTACCTCCAGTATAATTGTTTACCTCTGTGTTCAAGCTAGTGTACATATGTTGCTTTTAAGTATCTCCAGACCCACTTAAACCACTATCCCATTACTTCTCTGTGATTTATTGATACCATTCTATTGAATCATTTTTGTGGGTTGATTTGGAGAGCTTAACTGTGTTAGGAAATGAACTGCTTTATCGTGCTTAATATTCATGTTTTCATTTCTTTTATTTTACCATGTAATTTCAAACCCCAGGAGCAGAAGAGAGCCACAGCCTTTGCTACAGGATGAATACCAAGGGAAACAGATTTGGATACTGCAAAAATAAGGGCAACACATTTGTTCCCTGTGAAGAGAAGTAAGTGCCCAACAGAAATAGATCTCTGTGGAAGCGCATTAAAAACCCGTAAGAGGCTTCTGCTCTGACAGATTTTACCCTAATTTTGCTGAGAATTAGGAAGAGACTGGACAGTACAGGCCCCTGGTTCCCTTCGTTGGTTAAATTTCCTCTCTGTGTTTATTAGCTGGGGTCCGGGAGTATAAAGAACAAGGAGGGGGTAAGACTGGAGGAGAGAGCAAGGGAGAAGAATGCCACCAAACCAGGGCCAATACAAATGAAAGCTACGTTTCAAAGGGATAAGGTAAAAGAGCAAAGGAAAGCAGTGGAGGCATTTAAAGACCCGTGCTCTTGGAGAAGAGAGGTTGGAAGGGGGAGACATCCAAGGGTACATTGAATGTGGCAAGGGCAGCAACCCCCAGCCTTGCCAGAATTAGTTGATGTCAAAACAGAGCGCTTCTTACTGTTCCCATCCAAGTTATGCTAATCCAATTTACTAATAAATATTCTTTGCTTACTCAGCACTGAGTCTTGAGAACTGAGAAATCTTTCCTGTGATTCTTCTGCATACTTTATTCATGTCGGTTCTTAGAGTTGGATGGATCTTTAAATGTTTCAGAGCTTTCTCAGAATACCACTCCGTGAATCTACCAGCAAACTGGAGTTAGAGGAAAGAGGCTGAGCTGACTGTGGAGGCTTTCGCAGCTGCTTTGGTCACTGGTCCTAAATCTGAGAATGTTCTGTTTTTCCTTCAGAGATCTCAAATGTGGAAAGATATACTGCACGGGAGGCCGACACTCATCGCGCCTTGGAGAGGATAAAGCCTATAATCTTAAGAATGTGAAGCAGAATGTGACCATCAAATGCAAAACCATGTTTTTACACCACAATTCTAGAGACATGGGCCTGGTTAATTCTGGAACAAAATGTGGAGATGGGATGGTAAGAGTAAAGCTCTGTGTATGATCCAAATTTCTTGGTTCAGGAGCTCACAAACATCGCCCGTTGCTGTCACTGGTTTCAAAGGGCGTTTGTTTCTGTGTGAGGAAAGAGGAAAAACAATGGCGACTTTTCCTGTAAATTAATAAGGGACAGGGTAGAAATAATATGGTAATATTATTCTTGCTTAATTGTAGTTATACTAAATTGTATGTAATTGCTGTAAATTTGTTTAATTGATATTTTAAAATAGGTATCTAATGCAATCACACATGCCTTCTATACTGGTTATTGTTACTGATGTCGACAATCACCCTCCATTTATTTTGTTTATGCACCATATTTACTGGCTAAGTACTAGGCTTTCAGTAATTGGGCTGAATTCCCGTGGTTACAGACTAGCATACTTGAGAATGTCATACACAGAGCATTCCCAGCGGAAATGCTCTCCTGGTGGTGTAGAAGCCAGTGCATACTTGATTTACAGGAAGAGAGCTGGCTGCCCACAGAGCATTGTGACTACTCAGATTGCAGCTTGACTTGATATACTTATTTTTTTTTAACAGATAGAAAACAAGACAGGCTTTTTACTCTATCTTCTGCATAACAATTAGGACCTATAGTTAATTTCATGAAAATTTGTCAAGTACAGTATGATCTTTTAGTACAGACAGGTTCTTTTACTCGATCTCCTGGTTTTTAACAATTATTATAATCTATAGTTAATTATCATGCAAATTTGTTGAGTACAGTATAATCTTTTCATACAGAC
This sequence comes from Mus minutoides, assembly GCA_902729485.2. NCBI lineage: Eukaryota > Metazoa > Chordata > Mammalia > Rodentia > Muridae > Mus > Mus minutoides. Next base: position 277,408 of record LR750455.1, on the reverse strand, counting down.
ATAGAGTGAGAGTAACCAAACCTAAAAGGTTAGGACAGATGCCACTTTAATCTGTGAACATTTCTTTATGTTGGGTACATCCAAAATCCTTTCTATTAACTATGTTAAAATATTCTGTAAATTATTATTAATCACAGTCATTTTGCTGTACCATGAACCACTAAAAATTATTATTTAATTTAATTATTATCTCGTTAACTGAATATTTAAACCTGTTAACTAATTCCAATTTCTCCTTTCCCTCCTACCCTACCAGTCTCTGGAAGCCAAAATTCAGGTTTCTCTTCCTTAAGATTAAGGCTTTTATCTCTCACACATGGTTGAGAATTCCCTGTCTCTGTGCCTGTCTTAGCTCACATATCCTGCCTCCCTACTTACTCAAGATGCCACAAATGCACAAACGTCAGTCTTAGACTCATTTTTCATCTAAATTGTACTCCATTGTATGTTTGTCGCACTTTTCTGACCATCCACCTATTGATGAATACTTAGGTTGAGTCAGTATCTTTATTAATAGGAATAACTCTTCAACAAACACGAGAGTACAGAGATGTCTTTTTTGGGGAGGAAATTTCTACATACAACTGAGGGCTCCTTGGTTCCCATCTGCTTGGTTAGAGTACAGGGCTAACAGAAAAAGATGAGGCCCAAGATGAGGGAAGCTAGGAACGGTAGATGACTGGAGAATAAGAGGAGAGGAGGAAGAACAAGAAAGTGAGGGGGAGGGAGGTCATTCCATGCATTGGCTTAGAGGAATTGCAAAACCATCTTTGTGATGCTATCTTTGGGCTAAACAAAGATGACAAAATCAAAGCAAGACATTTCTTAGCCTTATACCTGAGTTGAGCTTGGGAGCAGAGAGATTGACCTGGGTGTCTCCCTGTGGAAGCAACCTGCCCTAGTGTTGCATCAAACATGCAATTAAGCCACATAAGAAGGAATGTGTAACTTCCTAAGTGACTGTGTGAAACCCCATGTCTCATGCCGGTTCCTTCCCTTCTAGGTTTGCAGCAATGGTGAATGTATAGAAATGGAAAAGGCCTACAACTCAACCATCTGCTCCTCCCCATGTGATGAAAACGATGTAAGGTGTCATTGCCTCTTACAGTAGTATCTTGCCGGCATTTTTACCTTTGCCTTTACTCTTGAGCCTGTGTGGAAGCATGCTGATTCTTTTAAAGAACAATATATTTTATTGACATTTTTTTGTATAAACAACAAAATTAGTGCAAAGAGCAAACTGAGATATTATTACACATAGACATCATTGATGTTGTGAGTAAAAATGCTTTATCAGATTGATAATTTGGAAACCCATTTATATACATACATATAAGGCTTAAACATGAAGTTTAAGGTTTAATTTTCCCAAATGTCATTTACAGTTAAATTACACCAGTATCAACATTAGACCAAAGCTTTGGTAAAAACACACAAATTCTAAATTTGTTTTCAACTCAATACTTTATACTTGGGAGGAACATTTTCCCTAAACCAAGTTGGTCACTTAAAATGCATCAAGATATCTATAGATATAGATATAGATATAGATATAGATATAGATATAGATATAGATATAGATATCTTTCAAGCACTAGGTATTTATATGTACATATATATGGATTGTGGGCCTGATATAAAACTAATACTAACATAGATGAACTACACAACATAGCTTCTATTAGTCATGCAATAACAACAACAACAGAAACAATAATAATAACAATATATGGTTGACTGCTCTTACAGGAGGATGAAAATGAACCTGAGTGCCAGTGTGAGGAAGGATCAATAATTACGGAATGGGGAGAAGCCTTAAACCTTACCAGTAAGCAGTCTAGAATACAATACTCACATATATCCAATGTCTTCCACCAAGAACAACCTTTTCCCATCTGCCATGTGTTTGTTGTGTTTCTGCATGGATTTTTGTGGTCCCATCTTACTGTTTTACATGTTTGGAGGCCCAAACTAAATTTACTTCAATTGCCTTTTAGAATTAATGTATTTCCTAGCCATCTGTGGCTTATGACTTCTGTAAACCAAACCACAATGTGGCTTTTTCTATAGTTGGTTAATAACTAACATGCAGACATTTTCATGCTTTCCTTAAGTATCATGGAATCTTGAAGTTGGTTTTTAATTTTTTATGCTTAGTCATTTTTATTGGATATTTTATTTATTTACATTTGCCAATTTTGCCCCCCCCCCAGAAACCTCTTATCCAATCCCCCCTCCTCCTGCTTCTATAAGGGTGTGCCCAAACCCACCAACCCACTCCTGCTTCCCTGCCCTCGCATTCCCCTACACTGGGGCATTGAGCCTTCACAGAACCAAGGGCCTCTTCTCCCATTGATGCCTGACAAGGCTACATAAACGGCTGGAGCCATGGGTCCCTCCATGGCTCCTTGGTTGGTGGTTTAGACCCTGGAAGCTCTGGTTGGTTGATATTGTTCTTCCTATAGGGTTGCAAACCCCTTCAGCTCCTTCAGTCCTTTAGTTCCTCCATTAGGGACTCCATGACCAGTTCAATGGTTGTCTGTGAGCATCTGTCTCTGTATATGTCAGATTCTGGCAAAGTGTCTTAGGAGACAGCTGTAGCAAAGCTCCTGCTAGCATGCACTTCTTGACATCCACAATAGCGTTTGCATTACAAATTGTAATTTGTGTCATGTTGGAAGAAGGAGAGTGAAAGTCCTTTAGGGAAAAGATGAAGTCGCAACCATTGTTAGCAATCCACTGTCCTAAAGGTGATGCCCAGCTGAAATCCTATTCATTTGTTTTTACTTTGTAGGTGTCTCCATCATGGTCATTGTGCTTGTCCTGGTTATTATTGGTGTTGGACTTGTCATATTACTAATCCGTTACCAGAAATGCATTAAGATGAAGCAAGGTCAAAGGTATATCTGCATATTATTTGCAAGGGAGCCAACACTAAGTATTTACTAACCCTGTAGCCACAGAACATCAATGCAGGGAGATCTGAGTCTAGTACTAAAGACCAGATAAGAATACCTAACCGAACTTTCACATGTTCATATCCAGATGCTTCCTCCTGTCGCTCTTAAACTTTGTTACATGTTGAAAATGTGTACAATTCTTTCATTTAAAAAAATGAGTATTGCTTTCTTTCTGAGATATTATAATTGAACTGATACAAGGTATAAGCTACCTATCACTTAAATTGTGTGTGACATAATTATAATCACTTGTCTATCCACATAGCTTATGTCAATGTTCCATTTCCCCTCTTTACAGCTCTCCTCGAGAAATACAGGGAGTAGAGAATAAAGGATACTTTTCTGAAGAACATCAGACGAGGAATGAGCCAGTCCTGACAGATATCCATCCCCTCTATGTGAGATATTTTTACATGTGACAGCTGATAAACTGTCACATGCATGTTCATGTATTTTTATTATTGGGGTATTCTATTTATTCTTATTAATATATGTCAACATGTTAATATATTAAATATATGGGTGTGTGTGTGTGTGTGGAGAGAGAGAGAGAGAGAGAGAGAGAGAGAGAGAGAGAGAGAGCAGTCAGAGGTCAACTTTATGGAGTCAGTTCTCTTCTTTCAACTTTTAGGAGGTTTGTGGGTTTGAACTCAGGTCCTTAGGCTTGTGTTAGCAAACTGAGAGATTTCACTGGCTTCATCTCTCTGGCAAATATAAGTTTTTAATGTGGAACTAACCCTAAGCTAAGCCAAGTAAAAGATGCTTAAAAGGCATTTAAAAAGCTGTGCCATACAAGTGAAGCTTTCATTGAATCAGTAAGTGGGGGAAGGGAGGAAGGCAGGATCACATAAACATTGGACAATAACCAAGACTTATTTCAGAGAATAAGGTAATGATTAAATAAAATAGTATCTTGGGGACTAATGGAAAAGTTTAGTATTGTAAATTGTTTTTTGAGGTATAAAACAATTGGAATTAAATTCAGGACAATTGAAATTGTATAAACTATGTTCTCAAAGTAATATTGTATTGGAATATATAAAACAAAAAGGGACTAGAAAAAAATATCAATTAGAACTTTTGCCTGAAACTCTAAGCAACTCCCATATCAAATGAAAAACACATAGCCCAGGCTAGCCTCAAATTCAAGGCTGTTCTCACTCCTCGGGCTCCTGAGAGCTGAAAGCCACATACCACCATCATACCTGGCCAGGCATTTTGTGTTTGTAACTGATGTAGTAAGATTACCCTAACAAAATGATGAAATGTCTGTTAGTACCCAAGTCTTGAGGAAAGGCTGGAGAGCCTAAAATATTTTTGATATTAGTCAGTTGTCTTTAGATGCACTGCCGATAAAAATAGAGTAATAAGTCTTTTTTAAAAGATGTATTTGTTTTTATTTTATGAGTGTGTGCTGCCTGAATGTATCTGTAGGCACCACATGTGTGCTGGTGCCTCATGGGCAAGAAAAGGGCTTAGAGGCCCTGAAGTTGGAGCTACATGCAGTTGTGAGTGACCAGGTCATTGCCAGGAACCAAACCTAGGCCCTCTACAAGAGCAACAAACACGTCTAACCACTGAGACATCATTCCAGCCTATGATGCCAGTGTCTTATAATTCAGAACTTGGAGACTTTTCGGTGGAAGTCTCATTAAACAGGACTAGATATTTTGAACCCTTTTCCTTCCAACAATTCTGAATTTTGTCTAATACTTGCAGAAGATCTTCTCTCTACCCTTATGACGCACATAGGTTACTGAGAAAACAAACAAACAAAAACTTCTGAACTCCACTATAACATTTAGGTGAATAATTCCATCGTTCCCTTACATATACCATAGTTTATTATCTATTTATCAATTTGTCCCTTTTGCTATGCCATTGTTAACCCTAAGATAGTTAAATACAAATCTTGATCATCTGTTTTTATGAACAGAAAATACTGTATGAAAAATTTTCAAATATACATGAAGAATTTTCTGGCATGAGAATTTGTGCTATTGGTATCAATCTCACATAGTTGGTCCTGGGTTTAAACAACCAAGTTGATGCACACCACAATGTTTGGTGTTTCCTTAGCACTTGCATTCTACTATATCTTATGTGCCTTGCAGTTGCTTTCCTATTTACAATTTCTTTAAGACAGGTGCATTTCATGAGCTAAGAGTCAAATCCAAGTTCTCTAAACCACAGGGTGAAAGTTGGGGAACTGTCAGAGATGCCAACCAAGAATTTACATGGAGCTGGGACATATCTGTTACTTGTCAAAGCTGCAAGTCTAGGTTGGGCACCATTGTACTTTCCTGGGATCTCATCACATGAGAGATGGAGGCAGGAGAATCTAGAGTTCAAGACCAGCTTCAGCTACACAAGATCATGTATCAGTAACAAAACAAACAAAATTACAAGCTCCTTAATGGCTCTTTGGCATTTTGTTTGTTTGTTTAAGTAGAATACTCTAAGAAAAGAAATCTGTTGATTGTCAGAATGATTCAGCTTAATGTTGAAGATGAATGCACTATGGTAGAGTTTTGTGGACTTTACAGGAAGCTCTGGACTCTCAGATCTCTTATTTATGGCTTTATATTACTTACAGAATTATATGAATAATAATCATTCAAATAATGATTTTTGACATATTAACTCCCCATGGGAGGTCAATCCTCATCAAAACTGTGGTTTTGAGAAGACATCATATTTATAATAATATATAATAATGGGTATTCATTATGTATATTTGTTATGCATACGAATTACTTATGTAGGATTATGTATGTATGCAAATATATACACCTATATAATGAATTATATATATTCATCATACATATATAATTGAAAAATATATATCCATTATATATGTGTATATATATTACATATACATAATAATATAAATCAATAATATATATTCATTATATATTTGTATATATAATGAATAATTCCTGAATTTTTCTCTTTGGAAGAACTGTCAGACTAAGGTTTTGCATCTGATGGGCCATGCTTTCTATTTGCTTCACTGTCTCCTGGGGAATTAGCAGAAAGTAAATTAAAAAGAGGCACCTCAGTCAAGCACATCTGTATATTCATAGGCAGTTTAAGAGTTCCCAAAGAGCTTTGATGTCCAAAACAATGTAAGTGACCGTGGCCTTTCAGAATGCCTATAGGACTTTTGAGATTGGAAAACTAGCAGACCCACTTTGTGATTCCATTACAACAGCATAGTAAGAAGATGTGATCTTCCCCCATGTGTGTTCTTTATAGAACAGATCTTAGATATACTCATTTGTAAGACTAAGACAGCAATCTAGGAAAGCTTACTGTTTCTACATCTTTTATTGTTTGTCTATTTACTAGGTCTTTGTCCAGGGTTAGAAAGGGTATTTTGTGGTCTTAGAAAGAGTGATCCTTCCTTGAATACTAATTGGAGATTAATAACATTAATAACATTACAGAGCACGGCAGAGTCCTTGGAAAGAGTTCCTTCCAGCTTTTCAAGTCCTCACTACATCACACTGGTATGTGTAGTCCCCTGGTTGGTTGTGTCCATTTGTGCAGAACTCATTCTGTTGTCACTTAACTGCTATGAGTTCCTTGAAAAGACCCAGGAACATCACCAAGTTATTGGGTTGAAATATAACTAATTCACTCTAGCATGAACATGTGCTTGGCCTGGTGGGGCTAAGCAGGAGAGAATGTGTTGAGCCTAAATTCCTGAGGATACCTTTTATTTTAAAATGTTCATACTTGGTCATAAGCTTTGTTGATTAACTGTGATTTAAAAAAACAACAACAACTTTTAGTTAAATTGTATAGTTATGGGTTTCAGTATGGCATTTGGCAGGCATACATTGTTTGTTTATCTTCCTTCCTTGCTTCTCATCCTCGTTCCTCCCGCTTCTCTTGTACCCTTTTACCCCTAGCAGTCTCTTCTCTGTTTTTGTGTCATATGCATTCTCTTACTGTCTCTTGCCACGGCTTACCTTAAACGCACTTTTCCCATCTCAAGTACCCTTTAGTTTTGTGGTCTATAGCCACATCCAAAATGCAAAGTTAAAAGCCAAGGTCCAAGTAGGAGACACACATGAGATATTTGTCCTGCCAAGTCTGGGTTAACTCACTTAACTGAGTAATTTCCAGATCTACCCACCATCTTGCTAATTTCATGATTTTCTTTTTCTATATGGCTGAATAAAATTCCATTGTGTATAGTACAATATTTTCATTACCTCATTTATCTGTTGAAGGACATGTAGACTGATTCTGCTTTCTTATTATTTGGGAATAGTAAACATTGAACATGGATGTCTGGGAACCTCCATGCTATCTATGGTTTACAGACATTTGTGTGACTGTCCAGAAGTGGTCTTGCTGGTTTTCATCACTGTAATTCTTGAGTTTGTTTCTATTATTTAAGTCCTATTCTTTACATAACTTTCTTACTCATGTCACCCCAATCTTGGCCTCAGTTTTTTTTTTTAAAGATTTATTTTATTTATTATATGTAAGTACACTGTAGCTGTCTTCAGACACTCCAGAAGAGGGCGCCAGATCTCGTTACGGATGGTTGTGAGCCACCATGTGGATGCTGGGATTTGAACTTATCACCTTCGGAAGAGCAGTCGGGTGCTCTTACCCGCTGAGCCATCTCACCAGCCCCTTGGCCTCAGTTTTTGAGGGGCAGAAACAGTGATATTTTTCACAGAGGCCTTGATCAGTTAGGCTCTGGACTCTCAGTTAACTAAGATGATGAAAGCAAAGCATTCACACAGATTCTCTAGTAATGACCCAACACTAAGTGTATCTCCAAAGTCACACAGGGAGGTAATTCATACTTAGATCTAGGAGATGGACAAACACATCAAGATTCTCAGTTCTGCAGTGCTCCCTGGAAGGATGAATGAGAGGCTGTGGTCAGAGGAGTTTTGTCTGGGATTCTTTGCTCTCAGATTGTGCCTAACAAAAGCTGTGCATGCAAATTTCCAACTGCATTCCTGCAGAACCTGTGTCGTCCATATCCAAGATAGTAGTTCTAGTGGGGTTCAGTAGACATGCATGAAACATCTCTTACATATTCTAGGTGAACCACACCTTTATGAGAACTAGTGGCTTCTCCTGGGACCTTCTATAAGCAGAAGTGTCCTCGGCTTCCCCTTTCATTAGTGAATTGCCCTAGATGATTTCTCATGGAGCAAGAAGTGGCCTTCTGTGTGTATGCATTGTGGACATGTGTGCTGCTAGCAATAGCTAGTTTAATTCCTGATAAAGCATAACTTTGTGTGTTACAGAAATCTGTCAGCAAGGACTCAAGAGGAATTGCAGACCCTAAGCAAAATAATAATGTGGTAGGTTTCTGTGACAGGGAGTGCTTCCCTGTTTAAATTTTCAAATGCTGGCATTCTTCAGTATTCATTGAAGCCATCCACTGGCTGGAGACATCGTCTGCATTTACCAGAATGTAGGATGGGTGAAACTGGGTTCACAGACTCTCTGAAATTTCTATAGAATACACTACAATGCATATTTACACTAAGACTTTTAAACTTGGTGAAAGGAACAAGATAAAAATCGACAGTGTCAAACTCACAAGTTGTTCTAGAAATAACAAAAACAACAGTTTTCTCTCAGACTTTATTGGCTATAATCTTAAGGTGGAGTTCCTTGATAAACTTTAAAGGGCATGATAGACTGGTTAGCATGGCAAGAGAACTCAATTTACCGAATTGTTCCTTTACTAAAGGGCTTTTCTTACCCAGACAACAGACAACTACAGGTGAGGGGCATGGCCCCATTTGAATGACTGCTTTTATACTGGAAAAAAAAATCTAAAAAAAAAAAAAATTAAATGGGTTAAAGAAACAGACATCTATTTCTTGCCTATATTTCTGAGTTCTGCTTTCTCTCTTTTACTTGTTTGTGTGAAGCGTCTGCAGTGTAGTGGTCCCTGTATTTTGCACTACAGAATATTTTTTTGGAAGAGAATTCTGGCTAGTGTGGACACAAGCCAAGATGAACAAAGCGGGGTATTTACTCATGATCACCCCATTCCCCTATGACAAAGGAGAGAAGACAGTGGAGACATGCCCTCCAGCAAGCATGCTATTTAGTATCTTGGCATAGAATGAGTAGCTATCACTGTCTTTCTGTTGTGACGGGCCCATTCATGTTAGAGCATAAATAACTATGGATACTATCAAAGGGGCCAGCGAGGCCAGTGAAAGGGTTCAGGAGGTGAGGTGCTTGCCGTGCAAATCCAACCACCCAAGTTTGATCTCAGGAAGGAGATCACATGAAAGGAGAGAGCCAAGTCACATACATTGCATACACTGGCAGGCACACACACACACACACACACACACACACACACACACACACACGTAAATAAATACTTTTAAAGCGGTGAAACAGAATTCACAAAGATAATTCCAATTTGCAAATATAAATGAGGGACTGAAATATGTGTTGATTGATTTTACAGAAAGCAACTCATTTTTAACCATCTGCTTCTGTTTAGAATTTGAACCTGGATATCCAAAGTAGCTGTGCAAGACTGGGCTGATCCTCCGTGCAGATTGTCACCGCATCGATGTCTGCTAAACACATTATGGTGGTTTTCCAAATATTCCTTACCTGGATAGAAAACGTTCAAGAGAAATAGTTTCTTCCTGTTAATATTAAGTCATAAACCCCACAATCTATAGCACAGACATAATCTCCAGAAAAACTGAATATAAAATTTCCAATTGGCTTTAATTTAATGTCCAAATAGGAAGTCTCTCTGCTCTAGTAATTTCCTGCGCAATATTAATCTTGTTACTTTTATAATAATCAAAACTTGGACAGTGATCATGTAGAGCCTCACAGACAAGGCTAGTGGTCGGTTACTTTGTTAGGATCATTTCAAAAGCACTTACTTTTAGGTCAGGTATGGTGGACCAGGCCTGTGATTCCTGGAGGCTGAGGCAGGAGGATGACAGGTTCAAAGTCTCTGTGGACTGCAGAGAGAGATCATGTCAAGACTGGACAATTTGGTGAGAACTCTTTAGCAAAAGCTAAAAATTTTAAAAATGCACCAGGGATGTTAGGGAAGAGCTGGTAGTGGAGCAGAAAGGGAGACATCCTAGGTTCAACCCTGAGAATTAAAACAACAACAACAAACAGAAAGATCAAAACAAATGACAGTGTGCAAACTACATCACCGAAGTCTGCTTTCAATGAAATTTTCTCCTATAGAAGTGCCAGGAAGGGCAGGGCAGGGCAGGGCAGGGCAGGGCAGGGCAGGGCAGGGCAGGGCAGGGCAGGGCAGGACAGGACAGGACAGGGCAGGGCAGGGCATAGAGTTATGATAGCTGATTAGAAGTGGGAGGAACAAAGGAGTGGCCCCCTAGAGTACAGAACAGTCAGGAAGCATCTCATCTACTACCCAGGGTGTAGGGGCTCCTACATGCTCTGGGTTCCCAGGTCTGCCTCTCTAGAGGTATAACAAGCCAAGAAGATGACAGGAATTTTATCAAGTTCACTCCACCTCCTGTGTGCATGCGAGGTCTCTGAGCCCTCAGGAAACACAGCTCGGGGCAGGCTTAGTGTTCACTGTCTTTACTGCAGATGACTGCAGGCTCGTGGATTTGTTGCCTCACTTGGGGCTCTTTCCTTATACAGATGTCTGTGGGTGGGAGCATTTTCTCTCACAGTCTCTGTTTTCTTAATGGGAGCTGTTAAGCCTTTTGAATCTATAGATGATTTCCCCCACCCCATCCTGAAATAAAGATCTCAAACGCTAAATGAGAATTTTCTGACTCAATAAACTAGAAGCTAGAGAGAAAGAGTGTGCTGGCCTTGCTGATGCGTCTGTGGCTGCACTGCTGCAGTTTATTCTCCTGAAGGAGCCAATGAGAACCCTGGTGACATAACACATCACACACACACCACCTTTCCAGAGCATCCTGCTAGCGGTTTTAACTAAAGCTTTCTCTTTAAGAAAGGATACTGGCTTGGGGATGTAGCTTATTCGGGGGTGCAATGGGAGAAGGGATGATCTAGGAGAAGGAGAGGACAGATGATCAGGTAGGGAGAGACGAAGGGGGAGTCACTCTCAACAGGTACAACCTGAGCTGATATCTCCTATATCACAGAGTAGCTCACAATAGACCCAGCCTGTTCTCAGTCCCACTACACCAGACAGTAGTCTTATATACAAAATTAATGGAAATGAGCACTTTTGGATTCTCCTGAAAATGACCCATGCTGGTGGACAATACCCACATTTTAGTATCATCTAGATTCCTTATAAAAAGGTAACCCTCCTTGTTTTTTTTTTTTTTTCTATTTTTCTTTGGTGTTTATACTATAACTCTTCTAAAAAGCTTACCACAACTGTTATTCTATCTTGGTCTTCACTTTTAATATAGTACATCTGGCTATTTGTTCCCCAAATTTCTTCTTTCTCTAATTATAACTATGTCTAGCCTTTCTCCAAGCTCCAGTCACATGATCTCCCCACTGCATAAAATCTCTGGACTTCTAACCTGCTTATTCTTTTTAAAGATAATCTTGGGACCTTCTCAAAGGCAAATCCTTTTAGATTTTACCTATAGTCCTTCAGGCTTGTCCAACTGAATCATCTCACATCTCAGTGACGTCATCTCGTCTTCCCAATGCTGCTGCTGTCAGTACCCTGTGGGATGTTCTGTTTGGGATATTACACTGTCCTCTGTTAATGAGTCATATCCTGTTTGTCCTGAAAAGAGACATATTTATAAGGAAGTGGAGAAAGCTGAAGCTTCTGGGTCTCTCATGAGCATTGTCTCTTGTAAGGACTCCAGTCAGTATCTTTCAACTAATTTCGTCTCTATATTTATAGCTATTTCTTCCTCTAAACTGGGCTTCTAATTCAGGTCCTAGTGTATGCAAGACACACATTCTACTGTCAAGCTTCACTCCAGGGCCAATGATTTTTAACTGTCTTTCAATGTTCTGTAGGAAAAAAAAAAAAGACCTTTACATGCACCAGGGTCAAACCCTGTAGCAGAAAAATGGAACAAAGATGTGCCTTGGTGAAATTGAGCTTGTAGGTTGCAGTGAGACCAGGAGTGAACCAGCCTGAGGTCACTGGATAGAGAGAAGCTCTAAAAATGAATCCAAGTATTGATGTTTCTATCATCCATCCATACATTCTTCAGTGTATGGTCAGGAGCCATAGTATTAAGAGTGAGGACTGAAAAACAGCTGAGCCCTGACCATGGTATATGTGTCACTGATTCAGAGGTTTTAGGTAAAACACTGTCCAAATTACTGACCTCTAACCTATGCAGACATGGAACAACTCATGGAAATTTGGGGTGAAATACAGTGAGTTGAAACATGATCAAACACATCGGGGGCTGCTCACTGAGGAAACGTCGTCACAGAGGGGATCGTGAGGAGTGCTCGGGCATCTCTCGACCACTGAAGAATATAAGGCAGAATCTACTTTTATGATATTTTCCAAAGGTTGTGGTGCTAAGGGACCTCAAATATGTTTTAATGTCAGTTTTGTGAGTAATGAAGCTGTGGTGCTACAAAAATGAATTATGGAAATGATCGGTGTTGATACCTTAATGACTCCAAGTACAGCAAAAGCTCACGTTTGCGCGGCCCCCACCAGGATGCCGAACATATAAGAAGCGTACCTGTTACTGTGGCCCTCTCTTCAGTTCTATCCTGGCAATGACTACAGAACTCAAAACGCATGTTAAATGTGCTGACACTGGAAAGCTATCTTCTTGACATTCTGAACAGAGAGAACTATTTCTAGCAATGAAGTTCACAGAAGGAACACAAGATGGCGACATAGCTAGCTAAATTTGAAGTGAATGGGATTTTTTTTTTTAATTAGAGAAATTCTTCATTTACATTTCAAGTACTATCACAAAAGTCCCCGATACCCACCCCCCGCCCTACTCCCCTACCCTCCCCCTCCCACTATTTGGCCCTGGCATTCCCCTGTACTGGGGCATATAAACATTGCTAGACCAAGGGGCCTTTCCTCCCGAATAATGGCCAACTAGGCCATCTTCTAATACATATGCAGCTAGAGACATGAGCTCTGGGGGTTCTGATTAGTTCATATTGTTGTTCCATCTATAGGGTCGCAGACCCCTACAA
>LR750455.1:231013-264211 GCA_902729485.2 Mus minutoides | reverse complement strand
TCCATGCATATTTTAATCCCTATTATAGGGAGGAATGAAGTATCCACGCATTGGTCTTTCTTGATTTTCTTGTGTTTTGGAGATTGTATCTTGGGTGTTCTAGGTTTTTGGGCTAATAACCGCTTATCAGTGAGTGCATGTTAAGTGATTTCTTTTGTGATTGGGTTACCTCACTCAGGATGATATCCTCCAGATACATTCGTGAATGGGATTTTTTAACCAGACTTTCAAAGTGATGACTTGAAATAAACCTGCTAAAGGAATTGCTAACTTCGCTCTCAATTCTTAGAAATGGAAATTGGTGTGAATTTTTTCACCTTCCATTTCTTTATCTTGGTTAGACAGTTAAATCAAACAGAGGGAGAAATAGTTGCCAGTCTGATACCTTTGAATGGAGACTTCCAACCAGAAAAGCAAGTAATTTTGCTCTCAACTCTGAAGCTCTTGACACTGGAAACACAACAGAACCCAATAATCCAGACTTATAAGTGCTAAAGGGAGATGCAATTCATTTATTTCTTTTTTTTTAACTCTATACTGTCTGCTCATTTATTTTTATGAAGGTCAGCAAGTTGGCATAGCCCTCTGCTGCCATGGAAACCTGAAGAGCTCTTCTGCCCTCACCCCAAGGATTCGCAATGAATGGTCAATGGGGAAAAAAGCTGGACACCTGAGGGATTTATCTGACTTGTGGTAGACTGTTGGTGACAACTGATGTCCTTCAGCTAATCATGGCCAAAGAATGAGAAATATTGATCAGATTCTCAGGCTCATTGGAAGCTTCCCAATCACTTTCTAACTGAAGGTCAAGCTTTTAAAAGGCTCAAAAACCTTTCTATGAGGAAATGGCTGTGCTGTGGCCTTGACAGACTCCATTAATGTCTTTCACAGGACATCTGTGATCCTGAGCTATGTGTAATGGATATTGATTGCTAAGAAAATAAGATATAGATAACTTTAAGGCTTCAGGGATCTTCAGGGACAAATGGTATGGAAGGGATTCTTGGGAACACAGGGATGCTAGCTGGGAAAGGACTGTATAAGAACTGTTTTAGAAAATCTCACGTAAATTCAGAAGCCAGAACTGCTTATTTAAGGATATCAAGTATTTGCCTTGATAAAAACATATTTACCTAGCGTGTGCTGTATGTAGGACATTACTCTAAATAAGTAGTTCATTTACATTATTTTGTGTAGCATAAAACAATTTTATGACTGTTATTTTCAACTGATAGCTTAAAGTTGAGCTATTATTTTCAACTGATAGCTTAAGAAAATTGATAACAAAACAAGTCAAATAGTATGTCAAGAGATTACTTATCGGCAGTGCAATCACCTTCTCAAACTCAAAGGTCTAGCACTTAGGAACATGTTTTGCATTAGTCCTCTGATACTGAAATACAATTTTGATGAGCCAATATGCACATGCACACACACACACACACACACACACACACACACACACACACACAACCAAATTCAGACTTGTGCAAGCAAAATTATTATGCATCATTCTCAGTCTCATTTTTCATCCACCAAACTTCCCAACCCTCTGTGTTCACAGGTATGAAATACCATCTCACAGCTGACAAATGGGAAAACAGAAATCTAGACAGAACTCAAAGCAAAGTCATGACTGCAACCATTAGCTACCCCTGTCCTGAGCTGACTGATGTGACCAAAGATTCCCCAGAAAATGAAATGCATTATGAGTGGTACCCTGGGAACAGAAAATTTGACCCTGAAGGAGATATCTGGGAGACAGTAGATTACAGCCCTCCCTACCCCACTTGTAATCTCCACAAAGGAGCAAGATAACAATTTCATCTTCAAATTGTCTTCAGCCTGATACAGTCAAGCCTAGAGGTAAGAGAAATGTCAACGGCCAACAGTCATTTGAACAGGAATTCAGAGAACAGAAACCACTGCTTATTTCGTGGAAAAAGGTAAATAAGTGGTTTGAGATGAACCATACGGTCATCCAGCAGCTTGATCTCAAAACTAAGAATTGTAGGCAGCAAGCAAGTGACATGTAGAGTCTGACTCAGGGTGCAGGACAGCAGATTCATCAGGAAAGGTGACTGGACATTACCTCAATCTTCTCTGAAAGGTCTCTGACGTTCACTCTGAAGAAGCTATTACCAAGTTCTGAAATGACCAACACTTAATCCTAACATTAACCCTGACTTTGATTTCAACCCTGCCTATCCTGTAATTATAACCTATAAGCCTATGCCAACCCTATGACTAATCCTAAATCTAACCTTAACCCTAAATCCTAACTTAACCCAAAATCTAAACCTAATCCTGACACCAATCTCAACCCTAAATTTAACCTGAAACCTGGGCTGCAGAAGTAACCTAAGCCCAGAAATAAGCTAACTGAATCTTAACTATAACCATCATCCACAGTTCCAGAAGTCAACTAACATGAACCCTAACCTTAATGCCAACTCAACTCTAACCACAAAACTAACACTAAACCTAACTATAACACTAACTTGTAGGTATCACTTGACTATAACACTAAACCTATCTGAGTTACGAAACTCACCTAAACCTAACTCTAAACATCAAATTCCATCCCAGAATTCACCAAGCACTAACTATAACCCCAATCCAAACCTAACTACAACTCTAACACTAACATTAAGCCTAACCATATCACTGAGTTACAGATCTCACTTAACCGTGATTTCCAAAACTCATCTCACTTTACAACAACCCTAAACCTAAACCTAATAAAGCTCAAACTTAACCATAACCCTAACACTAACCATAACTCTTAATTCCTAAGGTCAACTTACCCTATCCTTAAGGCCAACCCTTACCCTAGCCTTAACTCTAACCTTAATCCCTAATCTTAACCTTAACTCTCAGTGCTAATCCTAACTCTAACCCAAATCTTGAGTTCCAGAAGTCATTTGGCACTAACCCTATCCTATCCCTAACTTAACCCAAACACTAACCTTACAATATAGTCCAACATTAACCTCAGCCCTAACCCTGAGTTCCAACCTTAACCTTAACCCTAACTAATATAACCATAACTCTAATCCAAACCTAACCCAACATTATCCCTAATTTTAAACATAACCCTAACTAATGTAACCCTAATCCTATCCCCAGCCTACTATGTGATGGACTAGGTAGAAATAAAGGACAACTTCAAATACAATATAGTGAACGCATTTGATTCCTCCATACTGAGGCACCTTCATGCAATACATATGAGTCCATATGTCCATCAGTACTATCTCACTGATGCTAAAACTGTCATCACTTGGGAAGAAGAACTCAATAAAAGGTGTGTGTGTTGGTGTGTGTGTGTGTGTGTGTGTGTGTGTGGTGTGATATGATAGAACACATGTATGTTATATATGTAACATTTGATATATTTTATATATTCTTAGATGTCATATCAATGATTATCTAAACCCTTACATCAGAAATATAAAATAGATGTACTAATATTGGTTTGGATATAAATGAAATGTATTGTATTGAGTAAGTAGTGATCAATTTTGATATGTTGAATGTCTTTATTTTCAGACTAAAACTACAAACAAAGCAATATTTCTAGGCCTCATTAAAAAATATTTCCCTAATACATAAAGTTGAATTTCCCTAATGGAGAGTTTAGGAGAGCAGGCTGAGGGCCTGTGTCCCTGAGGTCACTACAAGCTCTCAGAATTTATCAACACTATGTGGTGCCAGAGACCAACCTAAAATTGTGACTGAAATCAAGCAGAGGCTGAAGGAGAGAAGCTAGTGCGTCATGAGCCCTAAAACTGCCACAGAGGGGACATCAAGACCCACATGCCAATATCAGTCAGAATGGGCAGCTAAGCAATTTGATAAGAATTGGCTGAGGTCAATGGGATGAATAGGACCGGGTCAGGAGTAGCCTCAGATGTGTGAGCAAATGTCCACCATGCCAGCTTGCTCGTGTGGATTTTTTTAATGTATATTTATTTGTATGTGTAAGTTCATCCAGCTTTAGGGAATGGGGTATAAGAAAGCTTTAATATGTGACAGGATGAGAGGGCTCAGCAGTAGAACAAATATACAGCATGCAGACTATGCGAATGGCAGCTGTTCAACAATGTTCTTTGTGATACACGCCAATAAATGCAATGAAAAGGGAGCCATCTGCCAGGAGTGAGGACAAACTCTGTGTGTGTGTGTGTGTGTGTGTGTGTGTGTGTGTGTGTGTGTGTGTGTGTGTGTCTGTGTCTGTGTCTGTGTGTATCTGTGTCTGTCTGTGTCTGTCTGTGTCTGTCTGTGTCTGTGTGTCTGTGTCTCTCTCTCTGTCTCTTTCTCTATGCCTCACTGTCTCTGTCTCTGTCTCTGTCTCTGTCTCTGTCTCTGTCTTTTTCTTTTTCTTTCTTTCTGTGTGTTCTTCTCAGCAACAAGGCAACATGACTTGATGACAGACGTGTTACTTTGATCATTGATGAGGTATCTGCAGCTTTTGACTGGTGTCCAGCAGGAAAGGTCTCTTCTTGGTGATAGAGGATAGATGTCCCTTTTTGCTTTATTTGTTTGTGTGTTGCTTCTGTTGCTAACAAAAGGCCAGGAGAACCAAGGCTTCTATAATAATCCAAGGATGCTCTAAAATGATTTACTCTTTTAATTAGACGCACTTCCTAGGGTTTTATCTTGGACTATGCTATAGTACTTAAATAACAACTTTCAGTTTTGCTTCATTTGCTGACATCTTAATATTTTCAGTGAATTCCAAAAATGGCTCATGTGTAAGAGAAGGCAGACCTTTTAGATAAGACTTATGTTAAAATGAAAACTAAAAAATATTCTAAGCTAGTGATACCTAACTCTTTCATTTGGTTAAAAGTCTTTCTTTATTCATAATTAATTTATCAAGGATACATATGCTATATGTATTTTTTATCTTTGGTTACAGGAGATACAAAATTATTCCTTGAAGCAGTTGCATTTGGCAAGCTCCTAGAAATAAAAATGATGCAAGCTTTGGGCTCTCTCTCTCTCTCTCTCTCTCTCTCTCTCTCTCTCTCTCTCTCTCTTGCTCTCGCTCTGCCTCTCGGTCTTTGTCTCTGTCTCTTCTCCCTGTCTCTGTGTATGTTGTTGTGTTGTTGTTGCTTTGAGACCGACTCCCACTGTGTAACTCAAGCTGACTTCTAACTCACTATCCTCCAGCCTCAGCCTTTGGAGTGATGGGATTACAGACATGTACCACCATGCTGGATACTGCTTCTATTTTTCCATATATGACTCTAATGATAACCAAGGATATTTCAGTATTTCCAGTGGAGTCACTGAAGTGTGGGTAGAAATGGCACAAGTTCTCCTTGGTGCTGCCTGAGTTCTGTTTGGCTTGTGAAGGGAAACAGAGAAGTTCAAATCCACCCTTGTCCTTAGAGAACTCCTTCCAACTGGGGAATATAGACTTAAACAGAGGGGGAAAAAAACCCAAGTGGCACATGTGCAGACTGTCCTTATGTAGGCCAGCAACAGAAAGAGATATGTTTCTCCTGTGCTTGAATGTGAAAATGAGGAGCCTTGAGCCAATTTTATACTGATTCCTACAAGGAAGAGAAAATAAACAACACATGAAGATTTTTGAAATTTCATCTTGGGATAACGATGGTTCAGTGAGTAAAGGCACTCTCCGCTAAGCCTGGCTCCCTAGAACCCACGTGGTGGAAACAGACTGGACTCTTGGTAGTTGGCCTCTGACTTCCACTCCCACACCCAAACACAAATAAGCAAATGTAAATTTTTAAAATGTTTCCAATTTTCATTTTATAAGCTTATGGTTATTTAGTTGAACCCATTTTTATAATTTAAAATAAGAGTTGCATTTTCTTTTTTATTAGATATTTTCTTTATTTACATTTCAAATGTTATCCCCTTTCCTAGTTTCCCCTCCAAAAATCCCCTATCCTCTTCCCCCTCCCCCTGCTTCCTAACCCACCCACTCATGCTTCCTGGCTAAGGCATTAGCCTATACTCGGGCATAGAACCTTCAGAGGACCAAGGGCCTCTCCTCCCATTGATGACTGACTAGGCCATCCTCTGCTACATATGCAGCTAGAGTCACGAGTCCCCTCCCCTCTGTGTGTTTTCTTTGATTGGTAGTTTAGGCCCAGGGAGCTCTGGGGTTACTGTTTAGTTCATATTGTTATTCTTCCTGGGGGGCTGCAAACACCTTCAGCTCCTTGGGTACTTTCTCTAGCTCCTCCATTGGGGACCCTGTACTCCGTCCAGTGGATGGCTGTGAGCATCCACTTCTGTATTTGTCAGGCACTGGCTTAGCCAGGAGACAGTTATATCAGGCTCCTGTCAGCAAGCTCTTATTGGCATCTTCAATAATGTCTGGGTTTGGTGGTTGTTTATAGGATGGATCCCCAGGTGGGGCAGTGTTTGGATGGTCATGCCTTCAGTCTCAGCTCTGAACTTTGTCTCTGTAACTCCTTTCATGGGTGTTTTGTTCTCTATTCTAAGGAGGAATGAAGTATCCACACTTTGGTCTTCCTTTTCTTGAGTTTCATGTGTTTTGCAAATTGTATCTTGGGTATTCTGAGCTTCTGGACTAATATCCACTTATCAGTGAATGCATACCATGTGTGTTCTTTTGTGATTGGGTTACCTCACTCAGGATGATATCCTCCAGATCCATCCATTTGCCTAAGAATTCATTGTTTTTAATAGCTGAATAGTACTCCATTGTGTAAATGTACCACATTTTCCGTATCCATTCCTCTGTTGAGGGACATCTGGGTTCTTTCCAGCTTCTGGCTATTATAAATAAGGCTGCTATTAACATAGTGGAGCATGTGTCCTTATTACAAGTTGGAACATCTTCTGGGTATATGCCCATACAGAAACATAATAAAATCAACATACAGCAAACCATTAGCCAACATCAAACTAAATGGAGAGAAACTTGAAGCAATCCCACTAAAATCAGGGACTATACAAGGCTGCCCACTCTCTCCCTACCTATTCAATATACGACTTGAAGTCCTAGCCTAACTGAAAATAAGTGTTGCATTTTCTAAGATCAAAAATCAAGTGATATTTGACAATTTTAAGAACACTGTCTGACAGCCTTGGGCAGTTGGAAGTACAATAAATGAGCTTGCATGGTGTAGCCATTAGAAGACATACATGGGAAAACAGCCAGAGACAGACAGTTTATAAAATTATAGTTTATTTAAAAATTTTTATTGTATGTGTGAGTGTATACCATATGTGTGTGTGAGTACCCTGAGAGGACCAAGCTCATAGTTCAGATCCTCTAGAACTGAACTATGAGCTGCCCCACATGGGTGTTGAGAACCAAACTCTGGTCCTCTGGAGAAGCAGTATGAATTTAACTGCTGAGTCATCTTTCTGGCTCTCAAATTCTAGTTTTGGAAGCTATCGAACCATCAATAAATATTTAATTGATATCTACTATTTATGCAGACTTTAAACCTCTTAAATTCACTTCATGTCTATAAAAAGAAAAGTGAGCTCTTATCTTCTATTTAGAGTATGAAAAGATTTACCAACACATAAGAACATATCATTCAAGCCTGGACATTAGGCCACAGAATATAAAATGCTGTTGTGTGACTTTTTTCCAGGAAAGATATGAATAGACATCTATTCACTTCAGATAGTGCTCCAATGCCATCTCAAAAAATAAATGCCCTCATATCTAGATGGGTAAGTCAGTGTAGTCACTGGGGTTATGGTGCTGGAGTATGGCAAAGGATTATAACATTAGCCTGCTTGACTCAAAGGTGCCTGCATTCCCTACATCTCCACATGACTGGCAGGCAGCCCAACTGGCCAGAGAGTCTCTTGCCAAGTATCTGTTCACTTCTTTTATAACCTTGGGAAGATGCCCTGTGAATCTTGTAATTTTCATGTCTTCCTCAGCCATGTGAGTTTCATGTACTTCCTGCATCTTACAAAGTTCCTTTCTCCCTACAGAGGAAATATTTCAATTCAAAGGAAAAGGCACACAACAAGGATCATATACCCGAGATGTTTAAAGTATTCACTTCCTGTGAGTTCAGATTAGAAGTAAGAGAGTTAAGTTGCTAACTTTGCTGAGTCCTCAGGAGAGTAAGATTTCTGGCTCCAATGTGTACTGCTGAAATACTTTTGGCTATTACTTTTTCTTTTGGGGTTACCCATATTTGGCACTAGGGGATATTACATACTGTCTGAATTTAATCCTTTTGTTTCTGGGGCCATCTGTGTGGATTCTTATATATACCCACAAATCTTAGGGTTGGTAGTTGCTGTGACAAGAGAGTATTTTTTATGCTACTTGGATGCATTTGCACATCCAAACAGCATATCCTAGTTCCAGTAACAGATGCAAAAGGAGAACAAGAAAATTATAAATTGCAAAGATTGGAAAAATCAGAAAAGAGTTCCTGGGTAAGAATAGACTGAAGCCACCTTGACAGATTAGAAAGGTGAAAATGTTCAGGGATGGTATCTTAGGGAAGAGTCACACTTGTGCAAAGACAGTCAGAGAGGTCATTAGCATTGTGAAGAACAGATCTGGGGGACATGGAGGAGATAAGGCTGAATAAGGAGAGGAAGTGACCCCTCTCAAGATCTTACATGCTACCCAGAAATATCTAGATTCTGTGTAATCACCACTAGAAAATACCAAGTTCTAAAACTGGCCAGAGAAGACTAGTGATGGACCTCTACCAGAAAATCTACTCTAGCGATTTTGGTTAATTTAGCAAGACCTTGGAATGTTGTTAGTTCCAGAAGGCCTATACTGAACTTTTAGGATGATGTATGGACAACATGAGCCATGCCAATTCTTTCATAACAACACATGTGGAGATCTTTAAATCTCTATTTAAAGGATCCTTACAAGAATTATGGCACTTTGCTGACATTCCACTGGGTAGAGGAGAGATGATTGATGACTGGCCTTGGTCACATTCTGCCCTTGGAAACCACAGATCTGTCAATGTATCCAGAGACTCAGCCTAAAGAGGCTGCCTTACAAAAGAGTTTCCTAATTTTATGTCTCAAACATTGAGAGGATAATAACTCTTGATAATGACGCATTTTTAAATTTTCAGTCTAAAAGAAGCACAGAAAGAGGAATAAAGACATGAAAACAGTCAGAAGTGGCTGCACAGACATTCTACCTGACATGGAATCCCATGAGATTAGAGAATGCAGAGTTACCACAGCCTTCTAAGCATTAAACTGAATCTAGACAACACTTTCATCGCCATAGAAGAGACACAAATTACAAAGTCTTAAAGGAAAAAAGAAAATAATAAGTTGTGACTTCATTAAAATGGCCAAATTTGGTGCTATTTTCTGTGCATTTCCTCATTCAATAAGTTTGTCAAGACCATGAGTGTTGTCCAGTTTGCACAGGGCCACACCAATAAGTTTTAAATCAGGTACTTCACCCTTTCATAACTGATGCCTTCTTCATGCCGTACAAATTTATCACCATTAGTCTATTTTCTACAACTATCACACAATATCCCAGTCTGAACACAGAACCAAGGATTGTTTAACCCACAGCTCAATACATTCAAGAACATGGAATCGACACCACCTTGGCTCTGACAAGGGCCATCCAGTGGTATGTGTATGGCAGATGGCATCTTGAGGGGTTCATAGATGGGAAAGCTGGAAATCATATAGTAAGAAAGGAAGCCAGAGAGAGCCAAGTGTCAGGATTGTTCTTCTTATGTAAACTTGCTTTTAAGAAACTGACCTAGGTCCAAGCAGATCATAAAAATTCTGTCTGTGCGCATAGACTCCAATGACCTAAGCCTTTTCTACTAGTCTTGGCCTTTTATAAGTCATACAGTCTGAAGACTGCCATACTGAGAACCATGGCCTAGCACATGAGATTCCGAGGACACAGTCAAAGGACATTTGACCTACAGCATGAGATTAACCCAAAACATCTGAGCTTTAATCTAAGATTTTTCAAAGCTTAACTCCTGCTCACTTGTAATCAATGTTGTAGCTCTCTGATCTAGTTGTAGTCTTTAGTGAATAGAACTCTGCCTGATGTCCCTTTCTGATGTTTTTCATTGGTTTTAAAAACTCTTTTGATGTGTGTATTAGTCAGGGTACTCTAGAGTCACAGAACTTATGGATAGTCTCTGTATAGTAAAGGGATTTATTGATGAGTTATAGTCTGCAGTCCAATTTCCAACAATGGTTCAGTAGTAGCTGTGAATGGAATTCCAAGGATCTAGCAGTTACTCAGTCCCACATGGCGAGCAGGCAAAGGAGTGAGAGCTAGTCTCCTGTCTTCCAGTGTCCTTATATGATCTCCAGCAGAAGGTGTAGCCCAGATTAAAGGTGTGTACCATCACACCTTTAATCCCAGATGACCTTGAACTCGTAGATCTTCCTGTCTTAATCTTCTGGAATCCATAGCCACTATGCTTCAAGATCTCCATACCAAGATCCAGATCAGAAACTTCTATCTCCCAGCCTCCAGGTTAGGGTCACTGGTGAGCCTTCCAATTCTGGATTGTAGTTCATTCCAAATATAGTCAAGTTGACAACCAGGAATGGCCACTACAATGTGTAAAAATAAAATAAGATATTATATATTTTAATTTGAATTATCATATATTTTGTCACCTATTATACTTAATACATTGATGCAAACTACAAGGAAAGCTATGGTGCTTTATTTATGGTGACTGAAATAAAATAGAACACTTTGGCTGTAAAATGTAGAGAAATCATTCTTAAACAAACACGGAAGCTTCTTCTATGCCAGCTAGCTCTCTCGGTGCTCTTCTACACTGGCTGGCCCTCACAGTGCTCCTCCCTGATGGCTGACCCTCACAGTGCTCCTTCATGCTGGCTGGTCCTCACAGTGCTCCTCCATGCTGGCTGGCCCTCACAGTGTTCCTCCCTGCTGCCTGACCCTCACAGTGCTCCTCCATGCTGGCTGGCCCTCACAGTGCTCCTCCATGATGGCTGGCCCTCACAGTGCTCCTCCATGCTGGCTGACCTTCACAGTGCTCCTCCATGCTGGCTGACCTTCACAGTGCTCCTCCATGCTGGCTGGCCCTCACAGTGCTCCTCCATGCTGGCTGGTCCTCACAGTGCTCCTCCATGCTGGCTGGTCCTCACAGTGCTCCTCCATGCTGGTTGGCTCTCACAGTACTGTACAGATTCTGGAGCATGAAAGCACACCAATTGTTTTCCCATTGCTGGGCCCTACATATTACAATACCAACCTGCCAGGAGAGATGTGCCTCCCTACTTGTGTAGTAGTGGCATGAAGGTTATAGGGGGTAAATAACTGCTTTGGGTTGAATTTAAGGTCTACTTCACATGAGGAGAATTCTTTGCCTGGTACTGTAATCCTGATCAAGAGCCTATG
Organism: Mus minutoides; assembly: GCA_902729485.2. Lineage (NCBI taxonomy): Eukaryota > Metazoa > Chordata > Mammalia > Rodentia > Muridae > Mus > Mus minutoides. The sequence goes on along the minus strand of LR750455.1, from coordinate 252,825 downwards.
GCTCAAGAAGCCATGAGCCATAAGGTAGAGTCTGCCATTGCTGTGTTACTAAATTGCCATGCTATCAAAAGCTTTTTAAGTAGTTATGCTTATACTCATAGACCTGGAATGCTCTCATTCCTCTTCAGAGAAGCATCACCCTACTGGAATTAGCAGTAAAGTTATTGGCTGCTAATTACATAATAATAACACTAGCAGATTAATAGAAAGACACTTAAATAGTCAAACTGTTAGACTGATGGACTAACTGAGTGATCTCCTTCACCAAAATTGGCATCTAAAAGGGAAGGAAATATACTGGGGTGCATATGAAGAGAATTGAAAGCAGGAATGGTAGGTAGATATTACTACATTTTATTGTAAACCTGTCTAAAATCTTTGAAAATTGAAAAATTCAATCAATAAAAGATAATAAATAACTTATGTACACACACATTTAAACTGAAGCAAGAAAAATGGGACAGACATTATATACATATACTGTCTCTCTCTCTCTCCATGTGTGTGTGTGTGTGTGTGTGTGTGTGTGTGTGTGTGTGTGTGTGTTTTGAAGCACAACTTAGAAGTAATATATAATCCTAATAGACAAATTGACTGCAAACACAGAATTTAAAACTGAAAAAAATGTTCTTTAAGTTACCTATTTTCATGCTGTTACTGGCCTCACTTGAAGAGGAAATGGTTTGGCTGTGGAGCAGCTGGGACAGGTTCCTCCCTGCCTCCATCTGCACCCAGGAGCTGGGACTGTTCCATAGCCCTCTGTGCACTGGTCATGCCAGGGGAGAGCCTGTCTTCCAATAGTGCTGACACAGGCCTACAAGCCCACAGGAGGGATAAGCTGAAGCCAGAGACAACAAGAAAAACTAACACCAGAGATGACCAGATGGTGAAAGGCAAACACAAGAATGTTACCATCAGAAACCAAGAATACACAGCTTCATCAGAACCCAGTTGTCCCACAACAGCAAGTCCTGTATACCCTAACACACCAGAAAAGCAAGATTTGGATTTAAAATCACATCTCATGATATGATAGAGGACTTTAAACAGGATATAAATAACTCTCTTAAAGAATTACAGGAGAACACAGGAAACAGGTAAAAGACCTTAAAAAAAGAAACACAAAAACCCCTTAAATAATTACCAGAAAACACAACCAAACGGGTGAAAGAATTGAACAAAACCATCCAGGACCTAAAAAAGGAAATAGAAACAATAAAGAAATCATAAAGGAAGACAGCTCTGGAGATAGAAAACCTGGGGAAAAGGTCAGGAATCATAGATGCAAGCATCATCAACAGAATATATGAGATAGAATAGAGAATCTCAGGTGCAGAAGATACCATAGAATACATTGACAGAACATTCAAAGAAAATGCAAAAGGCAAAGGCTCCTAACCCAAAACATCCAGGAAATCCAGAACACAACAAGAAGACCAAACCTAAGGATAATAGGTATAGAAGAAAGTGATGATTCCCAACTTAAAGGGCCAGTAAATATCTTCAACAAAATTATAAAAGAAACTTATCTAACCTAAAGAAAGAGATGCCCATGAACAAACAAGATGCCTACAGAACTCCAAATAGATTGGACCAGAAAAGAAATTCCTCCTGTCACATAATAATTAAAACACCAAATGTACAAAGCAAAGAAAAAAGTATTAAAAGCAGTAAGGGAAAAAGGTCAAGTAACAAATAAAGCAGACCTATCAGAATTACACCAGACTTCTCATCAGAGACTATAAAAGTCAGAAGATCCTGGGCAGATGTCATACAGACATTAAGAGAACACAAATGCCACCCCAGAGTACTATACCTAGCAAAACTCTTAATTACCATAGATGGAGAAACCAAGGTATTCTATGACAAAAACAAATTTATACAATATCTTTCCACAAATTCAGCCCTTTAAAGGATGATAAATGGAAAACTCCAAACAAGGATAGAAACTACTCCCTAGAAATAGCAAGAAAATAATCTTCTTTTAATGACCCAAAAAGAAGAGAGCCACATAAATATAACTCCACCTCTAACAACAAAAATAACAGGAAGGAACAATCACATTTTCTTAATAACTCTTAATATCAATGGACTCAATTCCCACCAAAAAGACATAGACTAACAGACTGGATACATAAACAAGATCCAACATTTTGCTGCATACAGGAAACCCACCTTAGTTACAAAGACATACCCTACTTCAGAGTAAAAGGCTGTAAAACAATTTTCCAAGCAAATGGTTCCAAAAACCAAGTTGTAGTCACCATTCTAAGATCAAATAAAATCAACTTTCAAAGTAAAATTATCAAAAAAAGATAAGGGGGGACACTTCAAACTCATCAAATGTGAAATCTGCCAAGATGAAATCTCAATTCTGAACATCTATGTTCCAAATGCAAGGGCACCCATATCATTAAAGAAACTTTAATAAAGCTCAAAGCACACATTGTACCTCACACAATAATAGTGGGTGACTTCAACACCCCACTCTCATCAATGGACAGATCATGGAAACAGAGACATAATGAAGCTAACAGAAGTTATGAACCAAATGGATTTAATGGATATCTATAGAACATTTTATCCTAAAGCAAAAGAATATACCTTCTTTTCAAGACATCATAGTACCTTCTCTAAAACTGACCATATAATTGGTCACAAAACAAGCCTCAACAGATACAAAAATATTGAAATAATCCCATGCATCCTATCAGATCATCACATACTAAGGTTGTTCTTCAATAACAACAAAAATAATAGAAAGCTCACATAGACATGAAAGCTGAACAACACTCCACTCAATGGTAACTTGGTCAAGGAAAAAACAAAGAAAAAAATTAAGTACTTTTTAGAACTTAATGAAAATGAAACCACAACATACCCAAACTTATGGGACACAATGAAAGCAGTCCTAAGAGGAAAACACATAGTTCTGAGTGCCTCCAAAAAGAAACTGGAGAGAGCATACACTAGCAGCTTGACAGCACACCTAAAATCTCTAGAACAAAAAGAAGCAAATATATCCAAGAAGAGTAGAAGGCGGGAAATAATCAAACTCAGAAACTCTGGGCTGAAATCAACCAAGAACTGGTTCTTTGAGAAAATCAACAATATAGATAAACCTTTAGCCAAACTAACCAGAGGGCACAAAGACAGTATCCAAATTTAAAAAAAAAAAAAAGAAATGAAAAGGGAGGCATAACAGCAGACACTGAAGAAATTAAAAAATTATCAGATCCTACTACAAAAGGCTATATTCAACATAACTGGAAAAATCTGAATGAAATGGACAATTTTCTAGATAGGTACTAGATACCAAAGTTAAATCAGGATCAGATAAATGTTCTAAACAGCCCCATGTCCCCCAAAGAAAAAGAAGCAGTCATTAATAGTCTCCTAACCAAAAAAAGCCCATGACCAGATGGGTTTAGTGCAGAGTTCTATCAGACCTTCAAAGAAGAGCTAATACCAATACTCTTCAAATTATTCTGCAAAACAGAAACTGAAGGGACACTACCCAATTTGTTATATGAAGCTGCAATTACACTGATACCTAAGCCACACAAAGACTCAACAAGAAAGAGACCTTCAGACCAATTTTCCTTATGAATATCGATGGGAAAATACTCAATAAATTTTTTACAAAGAGAATCCAAGAACACATAAAAGTGATCATCCATCATGACCAACTAGGCTTCATCCCAGGGATGCAGGGATGGTTCAATATACAGAAATCCATCAATATAATCCACTATATAAACAAACTCAAAGAAAAAAACCACATGACCATTTCATTAGATGCTGAGAAAGCATTTGACAAAATTCAACACTCCTTCATGATAAAAGCCTTGGAAAGTTCAGGAATTCAAGGCCCATACCTATACATAGTAAAAGCAATATACAGCAAAGCAGTAGCCAACATCAAACTAAATGGAGAGAAACTTGAAGCAATCCCACTAAAGTCAGGGACTAGACAAGGGTGTTCACTCTCTCCCTTCCTGTTCAATATAGTAGTCCAAGTCCTAGCTAGAGCAATTAAACAACAAAAGGAAGTCAAAGGGAAACAAATTGGAAAGGAAGAAGTCAAAATATCACTATTTGCAGATGGTATGGTAGTATACATAAGTGACCCAAAAAATTCCACCACAGAACTCCTAAACCTGATAAACAACATCAGCAAAGTGGCTGAATATGAAATTAACTCTAACAAATCAGTGGCCTTCCTCTACTTGAAGGATAAACAGGCTGAGAAAGAAATTAGGGGAAAAACACCTTTCTCAATAGTCACAAATAATATAAAATATCTTGGTGTGATCCTAACTAAGGAAGTGAAAGATCTGTATGATAAGAACTTCAAGTCTCTAAAGAAAAAAATCAAAGAAGATCTCAGAAGATTGAAAGATCTCCCATGTTTAGAGATTGGTAGGATTAATATAGTAAAAATGGCCCTCTTGCCGAAAACAATCTATAGATTCAATGCAATCCCCACCAAAATTCCAAATCTATTCTTCATAGAGGTAGAAAGAGCAATTTGCAATTCATCTGGTATAACAAAAAACCCCAGGATAGCAAAAACTATTCTCAACAATAAAAGAACTTCTGCAGGAATCACAATCCCTAACCTCAAGCTTTACTACAGAGCAATCATGATAAAAGCTGCAAGGTATTGGTAAAGTAACAGGCAGGTAGATCAATGGAATAGAATTGAAGACCCAGAAATTAACCCACACACCTATGGTCACTTGATCTTTGACAAAGGAGCTAAAACCATCCAGTGTTTGAGTGGGTAGGAAACAGCATTTTCAACAAATGGTGCTGGTTCAACTGGTGGTTAGCATGTGGAAGAATGCACATTGATCCATTCTTATCTCCTTGTACATAGCCAAGTCCAAATGCATTAAGGACCTCCAGATAAAATCAGATACACTGAAACTAACAGAAAAGAAAGTGGGGAGGAGTCTCAAGTACATGGGCACAGGGGAAAATTTCCTGAATAAAACACAAATAACTTATGTTCTAAGGTCAAGAATTGACAAATGGGACCCCATAAAATTGCAACGATTCTGTAAGGCAAAGGAAACTGCCAATAAGAGCAAAAGGCAACCAACAGATTGAAAAAAGATCTTTACCAACCGTACATCTGATAGAGGGCTAATATCCAACATATACAAAGAACTCAAGAAGTTAGACTCAAGAGAAACAAATAACCCTATTAAAAATGGGGTAGAGAGCTAAGCAAAGAATTCCCAACTGAAGTATACTGAATAGCTGAGAAGCACCTAAAGAAATGTTCAACACCCTTAGTCACTAGAAAAATACAAATCGAAACAACCCTGAGATTCCACTTCACACCAGTCAGAATGGCTAAGATCAAAAACTTAGGTGACAGCAGATGCTAGGGAGGATGTGGAGAAAGAGGAACACTCCTCCATTGCTGGTGGGATTGCAAGCTGGTACAAGCACTCTGGAAATCAGTTTGGTGATTCCTCAGAAAATTGGACTACCTGAGGACCCAGCTATAGCACTCATGGGCATGTACCCAGAAGATGCTCCAACATGTGATAAGGACACATGCTACACTATGTTCATAGCAGCCTTACTTATAATAGCCAGAACCTGGAAAGAACCCAGGTGTCCTTCAACAGAGGAATGGATACAGAAAATGTGGTACATTTATACAATTTACTCAGAATTAAAAACAATTAGTTCATGAAGTTCTTAGGTAAATGAATGGAACTAGAAAATATCCTGAGTGAGGTAACCCAATCACAAAAGAAGACACATGGTATGCACTCACTGAAAAGTGGATATTAGCCCAGAAGTTCAGAATACTCAAGATATAACTCACAGAACACATGAAGCTTGAGAAGAAGGAAGACCACAGTGTGGATACTTTGGTCCTTCTTAGAAGGTAGATCAAAATACACATGGAAGGAGATACAGAGACAAAGTTTGGAGCAGAAACTGAAGGAAAGGTCATCCAGTGATCCATCCCATATAGAGTTACCAAACCCAGACACTATTGTGGATGCCAACAAGTGCTTGCTGACAGGAGCCTGATATAGCTGTCTTCTGAGATGCTCTGCCTGTGCCTGACAAATACAGAAGTGAATGCTCACAGTCATCCACTGGATGGGGCACAGGGTCCCCAATAGAGGAGCTAGAGAAAGTACCCAAGGAGCTGAAGGGTTTGCAGCCCCATAGGAGGAACAATATGAACCAACCAGTACCCCAGAACTCCCAGGGACTAAACCACCAACCAAAGGGTACAAATGAAGGGCTCTAGTTGCATATGTAGCAGAGGATGGCCTTGTGGGACATCAATGGGAGGAGAGGTCCTTGGCCTTGTGAAGGCTCTATGCCTCAGTGTAGGGGAACGCCAGGACAGGGAAGTGAGTGTGGGTGGGTTAGTGAGTGTGGGGTGGAGTAAGGTAGGGGGGTTTTCAGAGGGAAAATGAGGAAAGGGGATAACATTTGAAATGTAAATAAAGAAACTATCTAATAAAAAATGGAAAAATAAAAAAGGAAGAGGTTCAAGTACAGAGAGAAGAAACTTCCTTTCCTGATGTCACTAGGCCATATAGCACTACTGTGTACCATTAGATCCCTTCCTGCGTGTCAGTGGACCAACTGTCTGATAACTCACACAGCAGTGTTTCCAGGGATTTTTGTTCTCTCTGATCATTATGTTGACTGATAGCCAGAGGTTCTAAGGACCCATTCACCCTGGGTCCTACAAGAACTTCATTCATGTGGCACAGGATGAAATGAAAACCCACTTGTTTGATAACACACTTAGATTTACAGGTTGTAAAGAGAGATTTTAAAATGTTATGAAATAGATTTGTCAGTGTGCATAGATACTGAGTAAACCATTTTAAATAAAGAACTACTATAAAAGCTGCAAGATCTTGAACATTCAGAATTCTGTAAGTAAAATAGGGCTGGCTATGTAGGACACTCCCCTGTTTGGAAATAATTCACTGGCAATCATCCACCATGCTACCATCTGCAGGGGATCCTAGTAACTGTCTAAACTAAATACCCATTTAGAAAATGGTAGAAAGACTGGCTGGCCACCTCTTTTGAAAGCTTATGATTCTCCCAGGGCAGCAGACTCATCTGCTGCACTACAGAAATCCCCTTTTCATACAGGAAATTGACTTCATAGCTAAACAGTGGATCCAGCTGGAAAAGTCACTGAGCCATACTCCTCATTTGTGGATGAGGAGACAAACACTGGGAGATGTTCCATGACTTGCTGGAGGGCAAACAGGCAGCGCTCAGCCCTAAGGAGCTGATATTTGCCCTGTGTTGCTTCCATTACAACACTCCATGCTTGTTGCAGTTAGATTTCCATATTACCATGAGCACACAATGGCTTGTTATGAAGCAAGTTTCAAAAAGAGTCCCTCTGATGCACTCAACACAATTCCAGGCACATTTTGCTCTAAACACAGGATCCAGATGAGGACTGGCAGCAGAAAGGCTTCCCCTTTATAGCACTTTTAGCATAATGGACCAGCTGTCTGTTTCTTACATTGAACAAGCCTCTCTGAGCAATTTACCCAACAGACTTAGGAGAACAGTAGGATAGACTTATGCTGGACACCTAAGTTATCTCATTCAGCCCTTTCAAGTCCATCTACAAGGGGAGAAAAGGGGAAGAGACTTTGGGGGGTTTTATCTTCATTTTATAACATTGGAAACTGGGGCTGTCAGAGGTCATCACTCCATCTCTTAATAAGTGGCAAAGCTGAAATAACTCCTGGTCCCAGAACCCAAGCCCAAATCTACAACAGGCTGCTCATCACATTCACCAACTCTGTCCCGAAATCAAACAATCAAAATTTGTTTCCATACAGGCAAATCAAATGTGCATATTTTGTCGTTTCCAATTAGTAGACCCCTATCTGAACTGTGATCATGTTCTGCATTTGCCAAGTAGTTTGCACTTCTTGTTATTGCTTATTCAATGAGGAGATCATTAAAATGATTTTGCAAGTCATCATCATTTTTTAAATGCATGTCTACAGAGGCAGGGACTGACATCAAGAATTAGAGTTTTCTAAACACTATTAATATCCTAGATTGATAAACACATCCATCTCACTCCAGCATTGCTATGCTCCTGGAGGACTAGTCTCCATGCTAAGGAGCAAAATGAAAACTATTACAAAGATAGGTCTGGGAGTCCTAGACACTAATATTTATGGTGAATGAAGTATCATTAGCATCACTAAAATGTCAACGGCCTTAAGCCTCCTTGTATTGCGCATTGTATGAAAAATCCACTGAGCAGGGATAGTCCTAAATTCCAACACAATGCGTGCTTCTCATTCATTCCATTTGGTTCATTGATTGTGTGCCTGCTTTGGCATAAACGCGACATGGCTGTAGTTCTGATTTTCACCGTATTGACTTTGAGTTAGCACAATCTATTTTCTGGAGACTCCTGCCTTGGAGCTCCCTGAAACAAACTTTGGAGATGGTATATAAGCAAATTGAGATTCTGCAGGTTGGTCTAGAATGGGGTCTTCTCACCCACCTCTCTTCAGACCATGAGTGGGATAGAAATGAGACATGGAGTAGCAACAAAGGAACTAAACATATAAGCTGGGGAAAGTTGCAGAAACCATGTGTGTTCAGGATAGCACAGCTGAGGAGCAGCATTAAGCTCTCAGCTGTGTGGTAGGCATACTTGAACATACTCCTTCTTCCACACCAACTTGGTAGTCTTGGATGTTTAATCTTGGATACTTATTTTTGCACCTGCACTTTAGGCCATTTACTTATCACAATGAATGCAGAGGAGCATATAATCTATAGAAGTTGCCAAAATTGATGTCTACTAAAAAAAATTGGGATGTGGTCTTTCATTTTCTGCATTATTTATAGGTCTTCAGGGGCAACAGACTGGGGTAGCTCAGTGGGTAGCTTAGGCTGAGAAAGCCAGCAATTTACATAAATAATGTTATGCTCCGTAAGTTCTCTGTGCTTCATTTTTCTCAGAAGTAAATTATAATACCAGGACCCACGTCCTAAATTGATGATGGCGATGGTGATGATGATGGTGATGGTGATGGTGATGGTGATGGTGATGGTGAAGGTGATGAGTGTGTGTGCATTAGTCAGTCAGTCAGTCAGTCAGTCAGTCAGTCAGTCAGTCAGAGGACATTTTGCAAGAGTCAGTTCTCTCCTTCTAATATGTAGGTCCTTGAAGACTGAATTCAGGTCATCAAATTTGTCAGCAAGCACCTCTAACCACTAAGCCATCCCTTAGCAATTATGGTAGAGCCAGGACCAAAAAGTTAATAAACTTTATCATGCTAAAAGGACCTCTTTCAACTCCATACTTTTTTTTTTGTCTTTTTTGTGACATTTTAAAAGGCATCCATGAGCCCTGAAAATGACTGATGGGTGTAGAGCAGGAGACAGTGAAGGCAAAAACTGCAAGATCACCGAGAAACAGTCAAGTCCTGCGATCCCCAGATGCTGCCATGTCTAGAGCAGACAAATCCAAGCACTTGCAGGAGGCTACATCTTAAAACACAAGGTGTTGTTTACTGAGAAGTTACAAAATAGAGGCACTTTTTTTTCTGGAAACTGTGAAATTACCTTAGTTATGTTCACTATTGCTGTGATAAAATACAATAGGAACAAAAGAGATAAAGAGATTACTTCAACTCAAAGTTCAAGGACATAATCCACCACGGTGGGAACGTCATGGCAGCAGGAGCTTAAGAGAGCTGGTTCCATTGCATCTGCAAACAGGAAGCAGAGAATCATGAAGGCTAGTGCTCACCTCAGTTTAGCCATCTCTCCAGGGAATAATCCTATCAGTTAAAAGAGTCTTCCTGCACCCATCAACCCTGTTATTCCTCAGCTCCTCCAGATCCACCTTACCATCCTGTACCCGCCCATCTTATGACCTCATTTTTGTCTTAAAACCTATCAATCCAACTAGTGATAGCTATATATTCTCATGTGTGTAGCAATCCACAGAGTGTCTCACTGACCAGGGGCCACACCCTTAAGGAACATTCACTCCCCAACTTAGTCCTGAACCATTTCATATTGACTCAAAGGAGAGCTGGAGGAAACAGGCTGACATGGTTGGGTGCGATCGATGATTGATCTTGCTTTAACCAGCCTTGAGTTTGTTCTGTAGCCACTCAGGATACCTAGATTGAAGGCTAAGCTGCAATCTAATATTAGTTTCTATCATGAGTTTCTAGTCCACAATCTTAGGCTTCTGTCTGTGTTTCCTGATGCCATGGGCCCTTGAAGCTGAACTCAAACAGAAACCAATCAAGTTTCAGTGTAGCTCCCATCAATTTCAGTGTAACTCCATTGACATGTGTCTTGCAGATTAGACCTATTTTCTCTACCCCTTTCATTTATTTCTATTTTTTTCTAAGCAAAATGTAACATCTGGACCATAACTTTTACTGTCTAAGGCATCTCCATACTAGAGAAATCCCTATTGATTTTGAGCCATTATTACATCAGGCATCTTTACACAGAAGTGGCAGCCCCTATCAAAAAAAACTAAAGTTTCTTATAGATATTCCCATTCCTATTTGTTTATGGTCTCAGAAGCTAGGTTAGAACTCTGCCTCTGAGCTACACTCCAGCTCACAGGCTCAGATATTCTCTTTCTACTTTGCATCTGTGTGTGCATTCTGCTCAGTGAGCAGCTACAAGTGATTCTCTGTGGCTCACCACACTTACAACAGAGGCTGTTGTAGCTCCTTATCTGATTATAGAAGTACACGCTCACATGCGTGTGTGTAGACTCCTAGTTCTATTACAGACATAAATACCTGCATTTGTGCTTCTAAAGATATAGACCTATTTTCAAACTATTTCAAACCACTGAGAAGCACATGAAATATAACAGGGTATATGTTATACTGCCATTCTTTCTCAAGATACTTTCTGATCTGAACTCTGTGTACATTGATGAATGTATATTATATTCTCCTTAAAATAATATTCCCTTTAATTCAGAATCTTGCTACTTCATTTAAGTGCTACAGATTCATAAATAATATCCATTATTTATCTTGAACATTAATCTACTTCTACTGAAGAAATGTTCTCCTGTGGATAGATGATGCCAAAATCCAAGGCTGCATCTCTGGCATCATCACCTTGTCTGTCAGCCTGATCTCATGCACATGATGCTCACTTTGGACTGTCCCATCCCACAATTCCATGTTTTCTGCCTCTAATGTCTTGAGTCCATACTTTCCTTTCACCAGCAAACTCCATTCTCCTTGGCACCTCATGCCTTTTCTTGGACAATGAGAGTAGCTATATACTGTTGTTATAGTGACTACATTTTATGCATAGTATAAATATAACTCCATTAAGTAACCACATACAGTACTGCTACTCCATTGCTAAAACTGTTGACAACTCTCGGTGGCTTGCTCAGCTGAGCTGTCTCTTTTTTTCTTTACTTTCCTAGAATCTGCTTCATACTCGATTTTGTCAACTCTGGCTGTGTCATCTTACTATCAATACTTTTTATTTTGTATAACTATAATCATTCCTCTTGTATGGGCATTTTTAACTCCAGAGCCTTAATTGCTTATTCTACAATGTCTAATTCAAATACTTCCTCTTGCCTGAATTATTTTCCTCTCAGTTATAATATCTTTCTACTTTATTGCTTTATTTATCACTTTGAAGGCAGGATAGAAAGATGGGGGAAAGTGAAGGAACAGGGGAAGAGAAATGGCTCCTCACTCCAGAGTCTGACTGGGGCTTCTTGCCAGATGAAAGTAAAAAATTCTAGCACAATTAATATTTGTGGTGAAGATTGCTGATGTAGAGACAATATTCCTTAATGTAGAATTATTTTCTGAGGATCATTAATGTTTATGGGCTGAGTAATAAGACCTTGAACATGACAGTCCTCCTTCTTAGGATATTTTCTAGAAATCTAGACATACACACACACACACACACACACACACACACACACACACACACACGAAGGCTATTAATTTTTGTTTATACTAAAAATCTTAACTTCCTGTGCAATTCTTAGAATTTGGAGATTTAGCTCATCATCTGCAATCATCCTGTCTGGTAAAACTAGACACTTCAAAAACCAGTCTGTGAAGTCATTCGGGTTTCTTGGCAATTATTTAAAGATGTAACCTCACAAATTATATAAGCAGCCATTGTCAAGACAGTCGAGGGTAACACTTCTTTGAGAAGTGACACCGACACTTTGATGTGTCTCATCTTTTCTTTGAGCACCCCTCTTTTTATTGGTCTCTTTTTACACTTAAAGACTCCTTTTCATAAACTCTGACTCTGCTAAGTCCTGAATCTTTCTGAAATTTCTTTTGGCAGCAAAGTTTAGGCTCCTGACTTCCACTGGGTGGAGGTCTCTGCAAAGAACTCTTCAGGCTGTAGGTAGCAGTGTAGAGCTGTGTCTCTGGCCTGTGCCAGACTATTGTTGATACTGTCTGTCTCTTCATGGCTCCTATACTGTGTGTAACTATCTATTTTCTGCTTAAGCTAAGGCCTTGCACAGAAATGCTTAATATAAAATCAGAAATCATGAGTTTGAATCCCATATCTGCTGCTGCACTTACGTAATTTTAGGCAGGTCAACCTGAGTTTCAGTTTTCTCTTTTCTCAGGATATGGAACACTAATGAGAATTTCCAGGACTGATGATAATTTAAACCGTATCATAAAATAAAGTTCTCTAAGATCACTAGCGAGCAATGGGACTCAATTAAAAGGCTCTTAGCTAAGGAACCTTTAAAGTGGCTCAGATTTTGAAAATGTTTCCCCCATTTTAAGGGTACTTATATGCATTTTTCTTTTAGCCTTTCAGACTTCAAGGACTGAGAAAATGTTATATACGACTTATTCATCCTATTTCACGAACACAATCATGAGCCTGGTAAGCCTCTGCTCACTCTAGAATTACTCGGACTGCATGTCATTATGCAGAAGAACCACATGGTGGCCGGGACCTATATCACATAGAATCAGACAGGGAATTTGAACAGAAATGGCTGAAAATTCTGGTCCATAGTTTAAACAAAGCAAAACAAAAGCAGGATCTATACACAGGGCCTGAGACCTGAATAACTCAATAGATGTCATTTTTGACACATACCACAATAAAAGGAACTCAGTGCTCAGCGATGATGATCATCCAGACCCCAGGGACCATTTTCCAGTGCCCTGTGCCAAGTGCCCAAATGGGTTTTCCATTTACTGCAGCAGGCAAGCGACAGGGAAACTCCAGGTTTCCCCTGCTCTCTAGAGGCTTTCTTCAGCCTGTCAGGTTGCTTACCTCTGAAAGCCCTGTTGCTAGGCAACCATGAGCTCATTCAATCACTTAAGTTTAAAGTGCATTTTATGAAATCTCCCTTCTGGAAACACTTGAGTGATAGTAGGGGATACTAAGTAGAAAGAACAAGCCTGGAACTGACCAGTTTGTGATCTTAGGGCAGTTAACTTAATCAGTTTCTTCAGCTAGAAAATGGAGTGACCCTAGCTGATGGAATAATGATGGAGACAATGGCATCACAGTGACAAGCATCAAGAGTCCACTCAGGCCCCCAGGAATCCCCGTGGAAACTGTCATATATCATTCAAGGTCAGTGACTATTGTTCCTTTTTCAGTCACGATGCCCTTTCAAAATAGAAATCTTTTTTAAAAAGAAAAAAATTGAACATTTGCTTTAACCGAATTCTCCCTTGGAATCATCTGTATTATATCTGGATCTTATGGTGATACGAAGCAGAACAGAAGGGTTCTTTTCTCTTCTAATTGATCTTTTTTCCCCCTAGAAAGTTGCCTTGGGATCCCTCTGGACAATTGTGCACTGGGTACCTGGAGCTGCTCCCCATCAAGAGCAAACGGGCCTTAGAACTGATTTCTGTAATAAGATTTGTCATTGTTGTTCAGATTTCTCTGCAATGCACCACAGAGGTCTCCTGCAGTCAGAGCCACTCTTCAAACTGCAGCAGCTTAATAATTTAGAACATATCTCAGTGTTGCAACTTAGAACACATATATTTAGGGTGGCTCAGCTTGCTGCTTATCAAATACTTGGATATAAGGAATATTTTGTAGCTTTCAAGACCACCATTAGGCTCCAGAGACAAACTCTGAATACAGTATACTTCACACTAACTGACAGCTCTGGTTTTATTTTTAGCTTTCAACCTAACCTTTGGGTGGTAATTTACTACTTATACTACAGGTAAATGCAAGAGCATGGTTCAAAACTCACAAATATTTGCAAGTTGCCAATGGCAACAGCGTAATGGCTCTGTGTGTTGCCGTTACTGGAGGAGGAGGTGGTATTAGATCCAATTTGTACAAGGGAGGTGCTGAAAGGCATTGGTGTCATGTGATCTGCCAAACAACCACTGCATGGAGGATCTGGATCTTCAGCCAAGTCTTCTAACTCCAAACCTACTGTTTTGTAACTAATGCTACTCTTTGTTGAGTGTCAGGGTATTAGGCTTCTGAACTCCCCAACCGAGTTTCTGAATGTTAGGGGGAAAATATAATTTTACTCAGCTAATGCAAGAGTAGAGAATATATTTTGAAATACCTTTGTACATAAGGGTTGGTGATTTCACCATTGTTTCAATGAGGAAACTCAAGCAAAGACAAGCTGTGTAACTGGAAAACTATAACATGGTTAGGAAATGAAGATTCAACTACAGGTCAACTAGTAACTGCTCTCCACCATTATGATCTGGCAGTTGAGTAGAGACTGGCTTTAATGGTGATTAAGCAAGTTCACATACTCATTTGGGACCTCATTCTGTGGCCCCAAGTTTATTGGCACAATCCAGCTAGAAATCACTGCACTCTTCCTTTAGCCTTCTTTCCAGAGTTGAAATAAAATCTGATAGTTACAGCCATCACAATTCCTGTTTGCCCAGATCATTTCTGTTTTGCATCTGTTGTCCATAGTCAGTGCTGCCAATACACCCTTTGCACTCACAATACCATCTCAGCAAGACGGACAGATCATTTGCTAAGGAATGCATAGCTCCTCAACAACTAGTGTTGCTTGAAGAGTGAAATCCTACATCACATTGTGTAATTAACTCTAGTGTGGATCCTAGCCATTCAGTACCTTGCTGTGATTAAATTATGAAACTTTTCAAGGTTTTCTTTCACATGCAGAATGGTAACGAATGCCTGTATGTATCTTATACATTTATTATGAGGGTAAATGATACACTTGCAGTAGCTCTCAGAAGTTTGTTCTAGTCTTCATTTTATTGCCGTTTATTTAATAGTTAATGCATGCTGACTCTGACCGTTTTCCACATAGGTTGCTTCTCTTCCAACTTAGATCAATCCCTCAACCCCAGGACCAGGTGTTAAATCCTGGCATGTCTGCAAATACTCAATATGTTTCCTTGTTTCTGCTTTTTGTGTGATAATTTTTGTTGGGAGTAGACCTGGGTATTAACAGATCACACAAAGACAGATGATTAGTAATAAGAAATGACGGTCACAGAGTCAACAGGACTGCTAGAAAGCCACCCGGCCCAACCTCTTCATTTACTAGAAAGAGTAAATCTGACTTGGGTTGGGCATAAGTAAGTCCCTCTTGTTGAGAATAACACTTCTTCATACTCCTGAAATACTCCTTGGAAAGCTTGTATAAAGCTATTTTATGTGCATATGCTGCATTGCAGTAAGAATTCTCCACACCTGTTATGTCTTTTTGATCTTTGCATTCTATCTTTATTTTTAATATGAGAATAACTGTTTACATCCATTAAGGATGTAAACAGAACAATCCTCTTAAAGGAGATTGGTTTCTCTGTAAGAGCTTGCCAGCTCCTTAAATAAACACTTCACTGTTCCCTTAGAAGGAGTGACTTGCTTTAGCTGTAGAGAAAGCCAGTTCTCAGATAAGGTCTGTGGGAAGATAGATGGCGAGACAGTCTCTAGCTTTATACAACAGTCTGCTCAAGATCTTGGGACTGGGTTTGGATGAAGCTGAGAGGGACTCTGAGACAAGGTCACTTCTTTGAGTCCTATTGGAGCCTGTTGTCTTGCAACAGAGGCTGGCTGCAGGACTGAACAGGCAGCTGCCAGGAGAGTGAATCAGGATTTATGTTGCCAGTGTTCAAGAATAGACTCTGATAGGGAGAGTATGCTGTGGGGGAAACCCACTGAAGTGGGTGGTGAACTTGGTGATTAGTAATCTATTATTTGAGCAGAACTGAAGCCCTAACTACTTGAACACACATGAATTATACTTTTCTAATTCTAATTCACTTTATTTTATGCAATTTCTTATTAAATATCTATCATCCTGGGTATTACTGCAATCTAAGTTTTAATTATTCAACAAATACTTGTTACTCAAATATGTGAATAAACTGCACAGAACAGCACCTTAAACTTGAAGATAGGCCGGGTGTGGTGGCGCATGCCTTTAATCCCAGCACTTGGGAGGCAGTAGCAGGCAGATTTCTGAGTTCGAGGCCAGCCTGGTCTACAAAGTGAGTTCCAGGACAGCCAGAGCTATACAGAGAAACCCTGTCTTGAAAAAAAAAAAAAAAAAAAAAAAAAAAAAAAAAAAAAAAAAAAAAAAAAAAAAAAAAAAAAAAAAAAAAAAAAAAAAAAAAAAAAAAAAAAAAAAAAAAAAACTTGAAGATAGAGCTGAATCAGGCAGAAATCAAGCGGGGCCTTTTTGTGAAGCTGAGATTTTGAAAGAGATGTGGTCTCACTTCTGTAGACCAGATCCAAGGTCAACATGGCAAAGAAAATATATATGATGTAATATCAAGTCTAGCCAAAAAAAAAAAAAAAAAAAGCTAGGTTGTTGTTGTACGGTGTACCCTGTTCTTGCTAGACTTAGCTCAGCACATAAGTCTGAATGCCAGTGGAATAATCGCTGGGGAGTCACAAAGCATATTAGAGCAATTTAACCTGCATGAGATCATTTGAAATCGGCATTTTGGCAGATTCTGCAAAGTCTATATATTGGCTTCGTTTCTCGTTGTAATTTGATGGAAAGCAGGCTATTGATTTTTAAAGTAAAATCAAGAAATATTTGGAAAGGTTTTGATCATTTCCATTAACATTATTAAGCCCATAACAAATCATCTATGTATTAAAAGCAAAGTGTTCCTGTAGAGGAGTTGGGTCCCAGTAAGCGTGTCCAACTCTCTAAGTCTGCTTTTCAAAAGCCCAGTGAATGTTTAAACTATACTTCTGGGGATTGTCCCTACATGGCCTACTCTGCTTGTCTCCTAACTCTTATAATAACTATTATTTCTTAGTTTGCTTAGTGGCAAATTAAAGATGTCTGGGAACTTAAAAATATGCATTGGGAACTATTAACATTTTCATTTCCCATTTGAATACGTTTTTCTATGAATAGTGTAGGGTAGCATTTAAGGATAATTCAGATTTATGTATGAGTCATGCTGGGGGGAAAATGCAGTCTGAGGTGAAGCTGAAACATGGCCAGATCATCAAAATCAATGGAAACAATGCTAATCTATCCAGCTCTGCATCATAGAGCTTAGGCGAACATGCAATGTGGGCTGTGTGCACACGCACACACACACACACACACACACACACACACACAAAAGTAAATGCTGAAATATTGGAATGGGCAGAAAGAAATGGGGTAGATGTGTTCATTGCAATAATAATGCAAAGTAATGTCCAAAGAGGTTGAGGGACATGGTGGATAATTACTCATGGTAATATATAAGCAAGTCAAAGGTGTGTTTCCTAAAACACATGTTCATGTGTTAAAAGATAGTACAGCTCTGTCTTGAAGACATACAGATGGTAGGAATAGTGCTTGCATATTAACTGTGTGAACCACTCTCTCCTCATCAAGGAAGCCAGAAGTTCAACAGATCAATGAGACTTGGCTATTTGGCAGAGAGAACTTTGTGAATTCAGAGGCTCAGTGTTTGTCAAAGATAGAGCTCACTTACAACAAATGAAACTCAAGGTCCCCTCAAGTCAGAAGTTGGGTACCATCAAAGGTCTTCTTTCTCTTTGGAGAAGGAGAAGTTAGACTGGGAAGGAGGTAGAGCTGGCAACAGGATCTCCAGCAAAAATGAGTAAGTTGGATCAACGCCAGAAAAATTCCTTCTAAGCACAAATGAATCAAGCAGATGCAGAGCAAAGAAGGGACGGCAAGAAGACAGGGAGGGGGCGCATCTCTACAGCTGACTAGAGTGCTTGCAGATTACTCTGTGAATTAGATCCCTTGTTTCTAGTTTTATACCCAAAGAAACTCAATCCCATGAGAATTAAGTGACTTATAAAACAAAATGACACAGATAGACAAATCCAACCCTTCCGAAGCATCACCTACTTCCCTAAGACTCAGAAATGAGGTATCTCAACTCCAGAAGAAACAGGACACTCTTCTTTTCTGGACTGATTGGCACCGTCCACTTAGCTATTAAGAAAGATGATCATTTTCAGGCCCTATTACTGATTCTGAGTAGAATCATCTTCACATCATCCCATTGTCAGGTGTCTGTTAGGATAAATTCTGAACAATGCAAAAACCTGTACCTCTTAAATCTTTACCTGACAGGGTTTTAAATCTCAGTGGTGACCAAGAATGAAGTTTATTAGCTAACAATATAGTTGTGTCACAACTTAGGTACAGAACTGTCAGGTGACCATACAAAAACCACACAGGAGGAGTTCACAGTAGAGTGGGAAATGCCATAAATGTACACTGTAAAAATATGAGGTTGTATTTTGGCCTAAAGGATCAGGAGGGTTGGGAAGAAAGACAATAGAGCAGATATAGAAACCTGCTCATGACTTAGTCTAGGAGTCCTCTCATTCCTGGCTTCTGGTACCACTAAGTCTATGGTATACAGATCATTTCCCCCACATCTACAGATTTCTAACCCCCTTTTAGCAACTAAACCCAACATCATCTTCCAGCTGTCTGAAAAGAGGTGGGCAAGAAGATATAATGCCTGGAAATGATGGTTCTTTCAGAAGCCATGGGCTTTGGGGTATATAGCATGGCCGCAGTGTAGAGTTACCTTAGTTCTTTCTGTTTCGTGACCTAGTATTTCTAGCAGGTAAATGAATGCACAATGAGTCAGCAAAAGAAGAAAAGTAAGTTATATTTTAAGTTCTCAGTGCTGCTGACACATTTTGAATAGAAATGAACACCATATTTTTCTTTGATCTAGCCATATGGTATCTGAATACCTCAGAAGGTCTTTAGCATTAACAGTTAGCTCCTACACTGTACTATATAGGTTTAATACCTACAAGGGTTAAAGTACTAGAAACTGTATTAAAGCTCCTTGAAAATAAGCAGCCAATGAAAAACTCTTCTGATGAGGTAATGCCTTATGACTGAGCTACAATTCGTTGAGTCTGAGATTCCTATCTCCAGGAGTTAGAGGACAAGTTTCTCTGCAACCAGGAAAAAAAAAAACTGGATAGGCTCCAATTGCTTATATAAGATATTTTATGATCACTCAATAAAAGCAAGTCCCTCTGCAACTTGCCAATAGCCTCCTTAAAATTATTTCCCAACAACACTCAAATATAAACTTGACTGCAATGAGTACTGGTTGTTCCAGAAGAAAAACTACAGAAGAAAATAAGAAAAATAAGGTTAAATTCTTAATAATTACATTTCATTAATCTGATGGGGTAATATTGAACTATAGGAACACTTTAGTCAACTCAGCTGTCCAAATTCCACCACTATTTGGTGTTGAGGCTGTGTGTGTGTGATAGGTTGGCTTCTTTAGTTTCTTTTCTCTTTAAGACATTACATTCCTTTGGTGACAAAGACAAAGCAATGAGATCCATCAACTTCATAGGGTGTGCATGCAAGACATCTAGTTACATACTGTATGAACTCTGAAAGTTTTAAATTTCTGCCTCAACTTTCAATTTACCTATGTTTTTGAGGGGAGGTGACACTGATAATGACTTATTTCTGAAGCAGTGTTAGCAGTCTTTAGAAGTGACCATGGAAAGCCTCTTTGCTAGAAACAATGCTTCCACAATGAAACCTCCTCAGAGCTGAGAAGGCATTCTGTCTTCCTGCTAGGGAGAAATGCAAGGTTTCTTTAGGTAGAGCTCTATGGGAGCCAAACTGCCTCAAGGCATAATTATCTAGTTCAAATATTGCTGTTATGTTCATGAAATCTAAACAGGCAGTCTTTTTTTTTTCAACTTTTATTAGATATTTTTTTCATTTACATTTCAAGTGTTATCCAGAAAGTTCCCTATATCCTCCCCCCTCCCGGCCCTGCTCCCCTACCCACCCGCTCCCACCCCTTGGTCCCGGCGTTCCCCTGTATTGGGGCATATAAAGTCTGCATAACCAAGGGGAAAACAGGCAGTCTTTGACTGAGAATTTTAGCTTTCTTCTTCCAGCCTGGTAGCCTTAGAAATAAGCAGTGTCCAACTATCTAATCACACAAATAAAATCAGTCTGAGCCTCCTGCTATCTTGGCAAGAAGACAATGAGTTTGATTCTTCGTTTGAGAGGCCATGCTTATTATAAATCTTCCAATACTTAAAAGCAAATGTCTCAGAGTCTTACTAAGTCCGAGCTTATAAACGCAACACGACTGTTCATGTTTCTTATTGAATCAAAACTCCTTCAACCTCCTCTCTTCCTACTCAACTCCAAATCTATCAAAAAGTCCCATACAACAGTCTTAACAAAGATCTAAAATCTGGACTCTTTCTCACCATTTCATCTGCTACTGTTTTGGTCAAGTTTGCTTCTATCTATTCCCCAACAGAAGCAATAGCATCATTCCTACTCTCTTTGCTTCTTCTGCTGCTGCTCCTGTATAGTTTACTGTTCACACAGAAACTAGAGTGATTCTTCTGCAGTCATGAGCTGTCACCCTTTTACTCCAAACTCTCTGCTGGCTGCAACCAAGAAAAAAAAGTCAGAGAACGTAAACTGAGATACTATGTAATATGATGCTGACATGGCCTTGGCACAGTCCTCAACACTTCCACTCCTACTATTTCCTATATCTGCAACTCAAGACACATAGGATATCTCATCTCTCCTCATCCCTTCATATGCTCCTATTTTTAAAGACTTCACATTGTGCACCTTCAATTCTTAGACTGAATAGAGCAGGCCCATGGCATTAATTGGGACTTCTTGCCTTCATAGTCAGTGGATCAAATATCCATACTAAATTTCTCACCTCTCCCTCTAACTCTATTATTATGTTTCCCTGGAAACTTGTGAGTGAGTAATAATATAGAAACAAATATTGTAGCATTCAATAAAAAAAACCAATCTCTCCTGCTTTTATGTGTGAACATGAGTGTACTACTAGAATAATTTTGAAAATGTCATCTGTTACACTGACTGTAGACAGTCAAGTTCTGACATATGAGTAATCTAGTCTAGTCTCCAGGAACAAATCAAATATATATATATATATATATATATATATATATATATATATATATATAATTTATTATAGGTATTTAGAATTTTTTAAATTCTCAAAAAAACAATCAGTCCACCTGTCAAAATCCACATTTATGTAACATGGGAGAATTCTCAGTGGACATATCTATTAAAGAGAAGTTATTCAGATTCCTATTAAGGATGTTCTTGAAGAAGAGAAAGGGATGCCACCCCACCCCCCAAAAAAAGGAAAGACGGGTAAGTATTGAGTAGCAGCAGAAAAGAGTCAAAAGAGGAGACATCCAGAGCAGAGGGATCCTGGCCAACCTGAATTAACAAGATTCTTGCTAAAACTGGACCTAGTTAAGTTTAGACAGTA